>VCNE01014834.1:0-15174 GCA_009869805.1 Oncopodura yosiiana | reverse complement strand
AAATACTAATGCTAATTGTGTAAAAGTTTCAATCTTTTGTCTTAATTCTGTAGTGAGTTATAAAGTTTTACATTTTACTAAAAGAAAAAGTGTAAAATTTTTTGTGCCATATAGTATATACACACATATAGTAATACTACTTGTAGCCCCTCACTAAGAATATAATGGAAAATAGCAAGGGAAAAACGTTAGTGATAGATCATATAATATGATCTAATGTAATAACTCATGTATGCAGTTTGCTTCTATATATGAGCCATAGAAGAATATAATATACAATGAAGTAGAAGTCTAAGAATGATAAATATACTAAAGGTTTTATGGGAAAACGGAATATATTTCATAGCTATAGGAGTTGAAAGTGACTTTATAGTAGAGAAAATCGTATTTTTTCCTCTTCTTGTAAATTTCTTTGCCATATTTGAGCATTCACGTTCTCTTGCGTTTTGAACTAGAAGATATATTTTTATGGCATTTATTGTCTTTTCCTCAAAGACTGTTACACAGTGGATATTACCTATATATACTTTGTAGAGCAGTAGAGTTGCATACAACAACAACACAATTTTATTTATTCATATTTGATTTTTCTTTTACGATTTTGATATTCAGTACACTAATTCATATAACAATCTGCTTTTTTTCCTTGCTGAGTTCTAGAGATGTAGAACATCAATGAATTTGATTTGTATTATGTTGATGGAGCAGAAGAATAAAAAAGGTAGAGAGAGAGAAAATTGTAATTTCCATACATACAATTCATTTCGCTTGAAACATCAAGTAGGAACTTTGAAAAACTTCCATAGACTAAGGATCACGTTGCAAAGGGAAAAAGCTTTGGTTAGTCTTGTCAGCAATTCAATTCAAACTACCACAACACGACTCTCAATATCTGTCTCTCTTTTCTTTTTCTGTCTTTTCTCCTCTTTTCTTTGACTGTCTCCAGGATCTCCATGCTGCAGTTGCCTACGTTCATATGTACTTCTTCTCTCTCTCTCTCCATGTGATGCTTTTCGATGTGGATTACTTATACACTTATACAATTTTCTCTCTTCTTCCTTTCTCTGAGAAAAAGAGTACAACAGTAGTAGCAGAGTATTCAAAGATTCAAACGAAAACGAAAAAAAAAGTTGCTTTTGAAAGGGAAAAATAAATGGAAGTAGAGAAAAGCCTGGAGAGAGAAGCAGACATCACAGTAAGAGTTTTTGCGGAGAAAGACAGATTCATCAAGATTTTCTCTTTTCTGATACTTTCTCTTCTCACACGTAGATCTGTACTAGCACTAAATTCATAATACGTTTCACGTTATTACTTACATTACATACACACACACACACAACACATTATTACTAACAGGAGAAATATATACCTACAGTTCTTTCCTTTTTATCTGTTTACTTATTGCCAGCTACATATGAGAAGGAGAAAAGAGAAATAGAGTCTAATAGAAAAGAAAGGTATAAGTGAGTGAGTGAGTGAAAGTGAGATGAAGAAAATTCAGACGAGTTGACAAAAAGAAAGAGAGGAGAGAAAATTCATTGAGCTAGTAGTGTACTATATATGTCTTTTTTTCTCGTTTCTTCCCTGCTGTGTTCTCTTTGCTAGAGCAGAGTGAAATACTTTCACTCATCTGTTTTCACAATTTTAGTTACTTTTCTCTCATGTACAAAAGACTTGTAGTCTCTGCTATGTTATGACATCACATACTATGAAATGTTGATGATGAGTACTTTACTATATATATACTTTCTTCTTTTTTGACTCTAGTATATATAGCCTTGTCCAGAAAAAATCTAGACAGATTGCAGTTACATGGAGAGAGAGAAAGTAAAAGTTGAATTGTTGAAAGGAAGTGAAAAATGTGACGGAATAAATGAAAAAAAGTGCATTAAACTAGTAATGTTACAACTAATAACAATAATCATAATAATAACTTCACTCCAGCGTGATTCCTTTGCTTATGTAATATGAGATGCAATATGTATAGCAGCACACACACCGGTAGCAGAATGTTTTTTCACAAGAGAAAAAAAGAGTACTGCTAATGGTAATGTGAATGCATTATGCATGTGATGTGGTTTTGCTTTCTTTCCTGACTTTTACGGCTAAATATTACCTCTACTGTGCTTCTCCTTTCTCTCTACATTTCATAGAGTCCAAAGCTCTCTAGTACATTAATAATCGATTTAATTCTCATTTTTGTTTCTTTTTTTCAGGAAATGTCTTCGTAATTGTTGGTACGTACTATAAATACATACTTCACTAAATCCAAATGAAAACTTGTCATTCTAATGATCCATTTCTTTTCTTGCAGCCGTCTTTTTTGAAAAGAATCTTCGGAACGTTGCAAATTACTTGGTCGTTTCTCTTGCTGTGGCAGATTTAGCGGTGGCTGTTGTAGTAATGCCAATAGGTGCTGTATACGTGGTAAGACTTTTTCTTTATTAGACATTCTTATGAGCTCTTCTGAAAGTACACTTATAAAAATAAATATGAGCATCATTTCACATCAGTAGCAACAGCAGGCACTATTACGTAACCACAAGCAAGCAAACAACAACACACATTTAGTATAACAACTTACATACCATATACTCTCAATTCACAACGTAACGTGCATTGCAAACAGTTGTAAAAGTTTCACCTGATTTCACACCAAAAGAACGAGGAGGTCCTCGAGGTAATTACATTGAGAGTTTTGGAAACAGAAAGCGAGAGAGAGAAGGACTATATAGTGAAAAACTCTACAATAGTTTCACATAAGCTTAGTTTATTGGTATTGTTTCTACTATATATAAGAGAGATGAGAAGAAACAACAACCGTGTTCCTTATTTCAAAATTTTGTATCCTATGATGTAATATATGATAAAAGTTTTCTCCTTATGTGTACTTTTACTTTACTTTCTTTCTTCCGTAGTAGTACTTGTGGTTTGGTTTGGTTGTTATAAAAGAAAATCTTTCATAGATGACAGCCTAATACCCATCAACATCAACCTTCAACATCAACATCAAGATGGTCTCGTTTCGGACTCTTAGGTTTTGGCAAATAGTTGTGTGTGTGCGTTTATAGTTTTTCTACAGTTTTCTTCTAGTACTTTTGAGGAAATTGAGTTGTGTGTAAACTAAAGGTTCGTGTAGTTTTTTGTGTCTAGAGCAATATGTGGTTGTGTGGTCAGAAGGATTGCACGTCCACAACATACTCTCTCAAGTTATGTCAGAGAGAGAGCTTACATCTTACTTTTTTACTAGAATGTGGTGATGTACTTGTATACATATATATACCTTTATATATAATAGCTTAGTATCATTATATATCAGTATGCAGCGTTTTTTTTGTCAGAATAAGAAGACGATGTACGAGTTTCTCCCCTGGAACCAAACTATTCCCTAAGAGAGCAGAACAAGGTTTCTATAATATAAGAAAATTCTCTCTCTCTCTCTCAAGTGCCAACATCCAACCTTTTTTCTTTTGCGTACCTAAACTTACATGTATACATATATATATATATATATGTATACGTGTGGCTCTTCTACTTGTCCACTACTCTTCACTCTAAAATACATTTTCCTATGTTGTACTACTTTCTCATCTTGAGAATATATCTTGACTCTTGCCTCTCCGTCAATAACTCAACATCGCAACATTTCAACGAGAAAGAAGATTGGGCAGCGAAATGGATATTTTGTAACAAGTTTCTTCCTACAGCAGTCTGTCTATGTAGTAGTTTCAAGATGTCAGATAAAATTGTACGAAAAGAGGTAACGAGAAGAGTAAATGCTTCAAGTCACAATGTAAGAGTAGCAAAAGTATTTATAGTTGAGAGTTGTGAAAATTGAAGTTAAAAGGCACTCTCAACTTTATATAGAGTCTAAAAAGACTTCTTGCTACATATAAAATGTAACTTGAGCAGAAAAAGGTGAAGAAGATGACACAAGTATACATTTCTAACGATATCGCATGACAAGTCACTTATACTTTATACATTACAAAAATAACAACAACAAAATGACAACAAGCTTCTTCTTCTACAAACTTGAAATGTACAACACTATTCATTTCTACTCAACTCTTATGTACGTGCAATGCAAGTGAAAAGTGAGCTCAATCCAAAAAGTGTATGTAGAGATAAGAGAAAGGAGAGAAGAATATAAATATATAGTATAAGAAATTTCCGGACGACTTCAACTCACAAACCTAATAATTTGAGTGTTATGTTATACTTGAACCTTCCTTCTTCTTTTTTCTTTTTCTCAACATCATATAATCATGCAGAAAACTTATTTTTTCCTTTTTCCGTCTCACATTACTTTCACTTCCTGTGATATGAGATCATATGTATATGTTCTCTTACTGTACATATGCACATTATTGTTGAATGAATAGAGAGAGAGAAAGTTGTTTCAGAGAAAAAGAGGATCAACTCTTTTTCTCTCTCTCTCAAGTCAACTTATAATACATAGATATAGGTTATGTTGTTTAGAGTTTTTCTAGACTTGTGAAGAGATTATCTGATTTCCATTTCTTTCCCTTTAGAAATATTACGAGTTATGTATGTGTGAGAGAGCTTCTCTTTTTGTAGACAGACAGAGAGAGAGAGAGAGAAGTAACAAAGTCAAAGTCAGGTGAAAGCCTACTTTTACTTTAGAGTCGAGAGAGAGAAGAGAAAACATTCTAAGAGCATAATCAGTGTAGACAGATACATTGCTCTTGTCTCTGTATAGTTATGCCGGAGGATTTTTTTTATATTTTTAACATTGTACATGTAGGAGAAATATTATATATGCTTTTCATTCTAAATTTTTTTCTTCTTCTTCTCTTCTTACGTTTTTCTCTGAACTCGTCTTTGGTTTAGGTTAGCTCCTTAAGGGAATGTATTCTAAAGACTCTCTTTCTCTCTCTCTTTACTGCAGCAAAGAACTTGGAGAAAGAAAAAACTGTTTTTTTTGTATATACAAAAGAATAGTCGAGGAAGACAACATAGATAATAGTCGTCGTCGCAAAGGTAGAACTACTGTGTATATACTTTCTATCTCATCCACACAAACTCACTTTCTCTCTTCTGTATATCATGTTGAAGAGAGAGAGAGGAGCAATAAAAGAATATAAAAGAGGAAGGATAATATCATAAACTTGGTAATCTTTGTAGACAGCAAAACCTAGTATGGTGTAGTAAGCAAAAGAGATTGCTAGCGAAAAAAAGCGCTCCATTTATACATATTTTATATGTCCTTTTTTCTTTTGAGGTAGTAGAAATATCTGCAATTCATACAGTGTTTCTCTCTCTCTCTTCCTCTTTTACCCGAAAAATAGTGCCAAGGGTCAAATAGTAGAGTTTCTATCACTATCAAAAGTAGAAAAGAGAGAAGAACTAAAAAAGAAAAAAATAACACTGTTTGTTTTCAACACGGAGTAGCATAACAGTTTGTCTTTTTCTACTATTAGGTTTGTGTGTTGCTGACGTAAAGAGATTTAAAGATACACAATGTTAGTAAAATAGACAGCTGGCTTTCTCTTTTGGTTCTTTTTACTTCTATATACTATATGGAATTGTGTAATAGTTTAGCTATTATATCATCTTACAATGTGAAATCTAATGTTCTAACTGCTACCGACACATATATAATACTACTAGAGAGTATAAACACGCCACATGAGCAAAGTAGAAAAAGTAAATTTCTTCGGATCTTGAATCTTCTCTTGCTCTCTACCTTCTTCTGCTTTTTACTATGTGCAACAAAACTGAAACATGTCTTTATACTTCTATACAAAGTTGTGGCTATGTAAGGAAAAGTTAAGACACTAACACATACAAGTAAGAAAACGATGTATATAGTCGGAGAAAGAGCAAAGAGAAAAAAGAAGTAATCAATCTTGTAACGTTATGTAACAGAAAAGAGTAAGCTGAGAAGAAGGCTATTGTAATGGTGATTTTCTCCTTTAGTGAGTCTCACGTACGTATTGCATCAACAACACATGGATGAAAATTTAGACAAGCTCAATAGATCCCAACAAACTTTACAATTTCTCTCTATATACAAGCAATATCAATGTTGTTCCTCAACTGCAGTTCTCTCTCTTTCTGAAAGTGATCACACACAATGTTACCCTTATTACTTTACTACAATAGGTTACAAAATCCAGAGAGAGTCTAGAATTTCATGCATATTACATGTTCTTCACATATTACTCTGTATGCAAATGTAGTAGTACAAATATACATCACATTGAATCACATCATGTAAAGCTTAAACTTGCCAACATAACAGAGTTATTATAGCAAGAGAGAAAACAGATGACTATGCAGAAATTTTCTGCATGGCATACATATACAGGATGTAGTCAGTTAGTTTAGTTAAAGCTTATAATGTTGTTATGCTAGACACATTTCTATTTTAAGAGGTATATATATAGTATACATAATCAGTTTAAATGTTATGTAACTACACACATTTGTATATGCAATGAGTCAAAATGTAAACTCAAATGCTCAATGTTGAGTAATATATATGCCATGTGTTTCTTCACTTTTTGACATAGATAAGCGGCAAGTGGCTATTGGGCAGTATGTTATGTGATATGTGGACTAGGTTAGTTCTTTTTTGCAACAAAATTTTGATATATACGATGAAATATTATATGATGCATTTATAAAATGCATAAGGAGCTATATGAATGTATGACGTATTGAATATCATTTTTCAAATTACAGTGCTGACGTCCTATGTTGCTCGGCTTCTATTCTTCATCTCCTTGCTGTGGCTGTTGATCGGTAAGTCTTTTTTGTATACAATGTTCCAGAGAGAGAGATAGATATACATCAAGGAGAAAAGTTGACCCTTGCTCTAAAAGCTTATTATATATCTAATCCTATCAGAAGCAAAAAGCAATGTAATCAATGCCTCAGTCACAAAAGGATTGAGGATACATAATACAACGTAATACATATTTGTTCTTTTACTTTGTGGCGTGTCCTCCACCACATACAGAGAGAGACTTTCATATAGAGAGAGATAGGATAGTAGTCTGTATAACATTGTGATTATATGTGACTTGACTTACACATTTAAAGCCCTAAGCTACTAAATATATTCTGTAGTCGACTTTCAAAGAGAGAAAAAAGAGACTGCATGTGACTTTTGTAGTCTATCTTTCTATATGTTCACTAAATAAAAGTTTATATATATATAGATATAGTCAACAACAAAAAACGATAATACTTTATTATATATACCTTAGTAGCTAAAATGTTAGATGAAGAGGAAAATATCCATCTTCATAGAGGAAAGAGAAAGTGAATGAGGAAGAAAGAGAAATGCTCATAAATGATTCTTCTTGTATTACATTACATCTCACCAATGTATATAAAGACTTTTTCTTTTCGATACATTATTACGTCAGCTTTAGTATTCTAGACACTCACATAGAAAATTTTAGTATACTTGTCTCTCTTTGCTTGCGTTTGGCTACTTTTATAGAACTTTATAGGTACTGTCATGTGTGAAAAGTGAGTGTCCAGTCTTCTTCTCTCTTGTAGAGTGAAAGACATGGAAAGAAATATTGATGAAGAGAGAACAGAAGGTATATATATATATTATAGAGTAGCACTATACTAAAGAGAGAACTTATATATAATAGTGTAAGTAGTAGTCAAGGATTCTTGGGACTTTGAGAAGGAGAATTGAGTCTCATGTCTTATATAGTTTAGTAGTACACAAGAATAAAGTATATATAAGGTTAGTAGATGGTGGTGAAAAAATGGCTAATGGAGAAAGCCTTTCAAAGCCAAAGTGCGGACATTTTTCACACACACACACACAAGTGAAATATACATACCTATCCTTCTCTTTCTTCAGCATCACAAGTCTCTTCTACTACTAAATGCAGATTGTGGTTGTTATATCTAAGTACTTTATGGCTAATAGGCTAAAGAAGAAAAACATCATCTGCGATGAGTTTATGTAACTTAAATCTTGTTTGACTTTGACCAATGTATTGTGTGTGACTTCTCTCTACTACACTGGTTTACTTACTTTGCTACTATATATTATATGTTTTGTTTGTTTGGTATATAGATATTGGGCTGTGACTGACATTGAGTACATTAGAACTAGGAATAAAACTCGAATCAACACAATGATCTTACTAGTCTGGTTGGTAGCCTCAATGGTCTCTGTAGCTCCATTATTGCATCCAGGGTGGAAAGACCTAGAGTTTCAAGACAGAATAGAGAAAGGAATATGTCTAGTTTCTCAAGACGTTGGCTATCAGTTGTTTGCTACTTGTGCTACATTCTACGTCCCCCTATTTTTTATTCTTCTTCTCTACTGGAAGATATGGCAAACTGCTCGAAATCGGTATGTTATACTATTTTTATACACAAGATGAAATGAAAAAAAAATCAAAGAACTTATATATCTCTCTATGGTATATATGTATAATAGAAATAATGCTATATCAATACTTTTTTTTCTTATATATTTCTTTTCTTTGTACAAAAAAAAGTATACGACATCGAGTAGGAAAGATTACAAAAGTTGATCGTCCAACTTCAACAGCTTTGACGACCACGACGACAAACACAAGTATATCAACAATGCCTCAAAGACTTCCAATGTCTACAACATTTTCTACTCAAGATGAGCTATCTTGTCACACTGGCACTGTAGAGTTGAGTAGTCCAATGATAGAGCAGGAGCCAAGGAAAAACTCTTTTGTTACTGAACAAGAAGTTGACCCAGAAAGTGGTGGTCCAAGTGGCTCTTCTGATAATGATAATCAAATGGTTGTACAAGGTAGTCCCCAAAGAAGCTCTACACCAATTCCCAACACGTCATCCTCACAAACTAATCTAGCATCATCAGCAGCAGCTCCAGCTGCATCGATTCCTACTATTTCATCAATGGTAGCTGAGAAACAGAAAAATTCTGAAGGAGAAAATACGACGAAGAAAAGTAAAAACAGTAAAGGGAATAACTCTATACAACATACGTCTAAAGCAGCAGGGTTAAATGCGACAACGACGACAAAAGTCAAAGATCATCACAAGAAGAAAGAGTCACTAGAGGCTAAGAGAGAACGGAAAGCAGCCAAAACTCTTGCTATTATTACAGGCAAGGATATCGGAATATTTTTGATAATAGAAATTACAGTCTTTCTATAATGTTCCTTGTTTATTTCTAAAACAGGAGCATTTGCATTATGTTGGATCCCATTCTTTATTATGGTGCTATTGGCCACTCTGTGTGGACCTTGTGAACCTCCAGCATATGTAGCCAATCTTCTATTATGGCTTGGATATTTTAAGTAAGTAAAATATTTTAAAATTTGCCTTAGAAATTAAAAACCTGAAAAAGAAGCTCAAATTCTATATATTTTCAATGTAGCTCAACATTAAATCCAATTATCTACACAATATTTTCACCAGAGTTTCGCCAAGCATTCAAAAGAATACTATGTGGTACTAAAGCAGCAAGAAGGCGATAATTATTAATAATGTGTGCTATATCCTCAACAAAGAAAAGCTACAACAATCATCCATTATATACAGAGTACTCTCAGAATAATCATATATATAAATAATGTTGTGACACTTATACTGTTGATATCTACTATACAAAAAAGATATAGAGAAAGAAAAAGATGATATATTATATGAAACTATTATATATAATGGTGTCAATAAAGAAACGAGTCGCTCACTCATTATTGTCACTCGTTGTTAAATGAATTGTATAAAAGTCGATTTGAATGTATTCTCTTTTCCACACACACTACTTTTTATCATTTGCCCATCATTTTGTCATCATTATCTTCTAGCAGAAGAAGAAGCAAAGATCAAATTGATAAAAATAACTTTGGAGCAGTAGTAAGACATAGAGTAAGTGATATCGTTGCATAGTGAAAAAGACTACTGTATATAATAGCAAAGAAGCCACATAATATATAGACATAAAACGAACATTAATAATTACAGTAGTAGTTCTTTATCATAGATTTTTTCCAAGAATATGACATAAATTGAAGTTCCAGCATAAAGCAACATACGTCACAATAATGTGAAAGGAGAGATTCTGAGTATTTAGTATAATAGCACAATGGGAAAGTATAGTACCAGAATTTCTATTATTGATACATAACTTCTATCATAGAAATTCTATGTCATTAGTGTGTCACTTGATTGTCCTCACAATCACTTTGAACGAAAATAAGAAACATCTCTATTCTAAAACCAGAATTGACGAGTTTTCTTTTTATTAAGATTCCCTTCTTCTTCTTTTGAAGGATTTAGTTATCAATTTCTATTCCCGTAATAAAAATATTCACAACAACTGTATCAGATTCAATCTTTAAATTGAAAACGACTTTACTAAGGATTTTCTCAATATAAATTAATTATTCAAAATCAACCAAGCAGAATTGATGTACGGTTTTTCCATAAAATTTTCTTCATATGCTCTCATAATTAAATTAAAAAGCGTAGGCATACAATTCCAACTCGACTGTATAATAACAGATGTGGTTATAAAATTACATCATTTATGAATTAATTATAATAATAATAATTGACCTTTATACTTATAGATCTCGTCTCGTCTACCCATCTACCTACGCCTTATAGAATTTATGCCAATATTAACATCCTCCTATCTATAATTGATCTATGGCATGAAAAAACTTTTACTGGGAAACGTCATCTAAAAAATACATATATAGCTCACATGATAAAAAAAAACCTACTAAAAGAAATTCACATTGCTCTACATAGAAAAACTGTCGTGTCACTTTTATGCCAAAATATATAGAAGCAAAGAAAATGTCTCTTTTTTCTTTTACTACTCACTCATAGCTCTATTCTTTCATCTGAACTATACTCTGATGTCATTCTAACATAGTACGCAAAAATTTCACTGTTTTCTCTTATCTTTATCTTTGTTTTTAGTAAAGTGACTAAAGTTGAAGTTTAATGTCACATTTTCTCTCTCATTCTCTTTTAGCCTCTTGTACACACTCATCTCACTTACTTTTGTAAACTTAAAACAAACTAAACCAAGTCTGTAGAGTTTTATATATATGTACCACTTTGTTTCCAAAAAAAATGTTTTCTTCTCTCCTCTTGAGTCTAGTCTTCTCATCATCTAAGGTAAGTGAGTGAAGCTATTTTGCGACATTTGAGAAAACGACATATAGCAGAAAATCTAGGATATTTACATTTTCCTTTTGTAGATCATTTACCCATAGTAGAATTTGGGAGCAAGGAACAAACAAGCATTAGCATTTCGGATAAATTTTTTCGAGTTTTTTAAACTTGGCATTTGTCCCTAAAGCTTCATTAACCCTGAGAAAACTCTCTATCTCTTTCTACCACTACAACATATTAAAAGCAATCTATATAGAACCTAAAGTAGATACAAAATATCTACACTTCACTTTGTCTGGTATTCAGCATAAACTTTAATCTATCTTACAACTCGCCAACTCAAAATCTTGAACTCTCTCTGCTACTCTACTACTACTACATGATGTTGCCATTGCAAGGAAGGAGCAAGGGGAATTACCTAAATAACAACATTTGGAAGCATTTAACATTCTATGTACTTTATTAGCTCACAAGACAGACAAATGCCGGATGTAATGTAGTCAAATGACAGTGTCTAGAGACTACGACATACCTCTACTAATATACATATATCTACTATATATATATATACGCACTCAGGAGAGAAAGATTAGGTCATTGCATGAGGTAGAGAAAAATATGTTGGTGTGATTTGTTCCAAGATACTTTTTCATGTAGTACTAACTAAAAATGCATTTACTCATGTACAAAAAGACAGTATATATAACAGTATGTACTTTACAAAGTTGAAAGAAAGATGGGTCGTCGTCACTGACTGCCATCGAAAAAATCTAATAGTGAAAAAAAGAACTCACACTATAGCATCATTACCCAAAAATACTTCTCGCATCCATATTTAGTGGAGTTTCGACTCCCGTGCCAAGATTCTATTTCAGTCTTTGATGTAAGGAGAACTTTGCTTACTTCGTCGTCTTCCCAATGTCTGTTGAATGTTGAAAAATTCTTCAATTGAACCAACACTATGATGAACACTGTAAAAACGACGTTTTAGATTTTAGTACGACTTTAGCCTTCTCCTCTCTTATATGTCAAGTCAAGTCAAACGACAAAAGAAGAAGGAACATTCTGGATCATTTCACAAACTGTAGTTTTGAAGTGAGTGAATATATTATTTAGTTGTTGAATTAATATAAAAAATAAAATCAAATTAGTCAACTGGTTGACTAATTATTTATAACGTCGCTCACTTTTTGTGAGGTGAGGCAGACGAAAACTGAATTTTCAAATTGTATAAAGTTAAAATAGAAACAAAGTAAGTTCATGTACCTTAAATAAGCAAAAGACCGGGACAAAAAAGAACAAAAGGAAAACCACTCTGAATAATTGACCATCATCCTTACTACATATATAGGCATCAAAAGCAAAGTATTTTGTCAAGTGTGGTTTGAATTGGTGTTGTAGAGACTACTGCTGAAAATTCATCAAAATGGATACTTTCGAGCAACTTTTAACATGTGCCATCTGCTTGGATCGCTATCGAAATCCAAAACTTCTTCCATGTCAGCATTCATTTTGTATGGAATGTACTGAAGGACTTGTGGACTATGTTCGAAGAAATGTAAGTTTTGTTACTTCAAAAGAGTATATATTTTCAGAGAGAGAGAGAGAGTTGATTGAAAGGGAAAATAATAGATATGGCACATTTATAGAGATAAATGATCTTTGTAGTTTTGTAGTTCTGTGAAGAGTCTTGTATATATGTAGAGAGAGAGATAGTTCAGGTAACTGAATTGAATTGAGTACTTGAGGGAACCATTATAGTTCTGTAAAAGAATTCTAGATTGTTGAAGAGATAGACTTCATGTAGTAAGTTGAAAGAGATATAGTAGAATAGTGGTTTTACAGAAAAGCTGAGTTACATAAAGTTTACGTTATTTTACTACAATTTTACTTTTCCTCTACCTTTTGAACGAAAGTTTATATGCAATACATATTACTCTTACATTTTAGAGAGATGCATACCTCTCGATTTCTATAGTAGTAAAATATATGTGTGTAACCATTTTAACAACATCTTGATATTTTATTCATTCCATGTACTTTACATGTTAATAGTTGGAGAAAGTAGTCTTAGTATA
The DNA here is from genome assembly GCA_009869805.1 of Oncopodura yosiiana. NCBI lineage: Eukaryota > Metazoa > Arthropoda > Collembola > Entomobryomorpha > Oncopoduridae > Oncopodura > Oncopodura yosiiana. Next base: position 1,957 of record VCNE01014834.1, on the reverse strand, counting down.
TGTAAGAGTATATATAGTAGTATGCAGATTTGAGATGGAAAGGAAAATATATTGAGTATGAAAAGAGGAAAAAGACATGCAAGCAATTTATATAGCTTTTTATTGCTACACTATAAATTCTAACACGCGTCGTATAATACTTACTACTCAAGGAAAGTAAAGAGTTGCAAGTCCTTGTGTTGGAATTTATCATTGCCTCAAGCACATTGTTGCTTGAAGAAAAAGAAAAAGACTACCCAAGTTGAATCATTCCATTGCTAATTCTAACATTAGCCACATTACTCATCATGTGTAATTCTAAAAAGTAGAATTTCATGCCAATTTCAATTTCTCTCTCTGATTTGATGACATACAAGAAAAGTACACACAATGTGAGTAGGAGTGAAAGGAGTATTATTACATAGAGATGACGTAAGATATTATATTTTGACTGGAAGGATCTGGTGATCACAGTTGTTGGCAACATTCATCATTGCAAAAAAAAAGTTTAGAATCAAATTGCATCGTCGCATGATGATTTCATTTTTTTGCATAATGTTTTCTGCTTGTTTATGCATTTCTTCATTTGCTATTCGTCTCTTATATATATGTATAAACAAAATTCCATTTCTATACTTGAGGCTAGTTAATAATGACGAGAAAAAAATGCATACTCACATATGAGAGAGAGTGAGCCAAAGCGGAAGCCAAAAATTTGCTGTGTCATGAATATTACGTATAAACATTTTTACGTACAAGTATAGATAGAGTCTATGTACATATGTATAGCCAAATGCAATCTGTTATTATTACAAGACGAGATGAGATGACTTATGTTTATTCTGTATCAGTTACAAAAAACAGAGGAAGAGTTAGAAGAAGACTTTTTTTTCTTATGAATATAAAATGATAAGTTTGCAAATTTTCTATCTTTCAGGTGAAATGTCCGGAATGCCGCGCTGAGCACAGAGTTCCATTCCAGTAAGTATATAAGAGTAAAGAGATGAAATGTTTCTTTGTAGTAATCTCATGATTAAATTTATGATGAGATGAGCTACTACTTATATTTCTACAACTTCTTATCATATACTACTTCTTGTAATAATAATATAGTATTCCTTAAATCCTTTTCTAACCAATTCAACGCATTAGCTTTTACCCTTTTACTTTCTTCTCCTCATCTCTTTATACATTTATGTAAATTGAAGATAGCTTGTTCAAAGTGTTTTCTCTCATATGAAAATCTTTTCTTATATAATATATGAATGAATTCATATCTTTCTATTAAATTATAACAGAGGGGTACAGCAATTTCCTACCAATGTCACATTACAAAGATTTCTTGAGCTCCACATTGACTTGACTGGAGAATTGCCGGATCCGTTAAGTAATCAAATTATGGAGAGGTGCCAAGTATGCAGGTAGTAAAGAAATAGAGATATATAATGCTATGATAGTTTAAAGTTCAATATCTATAATTTCCATTTGTTTGCAGTGAAAAGTCTTATTGTAATTTATGTGCTCATTGTGAAAAAAAGATTTGTGGAGACTGTAAAGAAGCTCATATTGATATGCTCAAAAGAGAAATTTCAAGAATTAGTAATCAAGTTAAAAGAGTTATTCATAGGCTGGAAGATGCAGTAGTGCTAGCTGATAAGAATTGTATTCAAGTTCAAAATAATAGTTGCAGTGTTATTGAAGAAATTGATGACATTTACAGGTAAGCAAAACTATAGCACAAACTCTGCTCTTTATTTATTATTTATTATTCTGACGTAAGCATAAAGAGAAAGTTTTTTTAGAGCTTTTTAATCTTTTAATGCTTTTGCTCTAAAACTAAAAACTTGTATGTAAATGTTTGTAAAGATATATTTGCTTATCTATCTTTACTATATTATACATTGCTATATTATAATGTATCTTTATTTTATTAGTTTGCATGCTCATGAATTCCTTTTCACATATTTTGCAAGCTTAT
>VCNE01014822.1:0-11466 GCA_009869805.1 Oncopodura yosiiana | reverse complement strand
ATTGAATTGCTAAATCCCCAAAACGGACCTACTTTTGCTCACCACGCCCCCTAGGAGGACTTTTAATTTTTTTCGAAAAATTTTTCTAAGATGATTTTTTATGTAGATTCAGATTTTCAACTTAATATTTGTCAAAAAAATAGTCACTTTTTTTTCGTGTTCAATTGGTCTGGTTTGCTCCTTATGTAATATATCACACGATACATCTAAAGATAAAAACTGAAAAAATTCATTTTTGTATTTTTTTTGACGTATATTATTAGCGTAGTTTTACACGACGGCGATTTGATTTCAGCCACGAAAAACGATGGATATATATATATAATGCATTGTTGTAATATTTTTCACTACCAGTCTTGATTTACATATAGTTAACTATTAATTCTAGAGTATATATTTATAACAATGAAGAAGATACTCTGTTATTACATCATATTTACATGCAGAGTATATAACTATAGAATCTTGTCGTTTAGTAAAACACATGACATTTCATCTAAATACAGTAACAATATAAGTTTAACATGTTTCAAGTACAATCATTAATTGTATAATATGTTGGCTGTCGTCATTCGTTTTTCTTACTTATTAACTAATATTTTGTTGTGTATTGTGTATGTATTTGTTGTAGCAAATCATTTTCTTCTTATTATTGTTATTATTTTACAAATTATTTTCTATTGTTGAGACGCTATAATAGTAATAATTATTATATAAAGTACAGCAACCATATTAGTATACTAATTGTGCAAAGCTAAAATATAACAATACGAGTATAACGACTTTTACTATTATTATTATTTTATAACAATAAAATATTTCAAAGTTCACAAAGACTTCTTTCTTATTCATGTTTAATACGTTTTTTTATATTGGAAACTTTTGTATAACATGCTGTCTTATTCATCATAGTAAATGATAATATATTAGGAACATAATTTGATTTATTATAATGACTCTTTCTGTGGCATTGATTGAAAAAACAAAAACAACAAGTTTTATGTACATAATAAGTAGGATAATAATAATATGCTTTAAAACAAATGAAATAGTATAATAATTTTAATTAATATGGTAGAAGAGAGAGATTAGAGAAAGATACGAAAATTATGCATAGTATAGTATTAAAAATCTTATTATTATTAAAATATTTTTTCAGATGATTACTCTGAACGTCACAGACTCGCTAATGGAATTTCATTTTCTTGTGGTGGCGGTGGTGGTGGTTGATCTTGCGGAGGTTTGCCAATACCACGTGTGATTGAAGGTCTCCTACTACTATCTTCTTGTAGCATACATACAGGTAAGCAGCCAGTTTCATCCGTTATAGAGATTGATGGCATTGCCCCAGTAGTACTCTAATAATTTAGTTTTAAAGTTTTATATATGATTAAAAAAAGTTTAGTCAATAAAAAAGTTATGTTATAGTTAGTAGTACCGATCCACTTTCACATATTGTGGTAAGAGTATAGTTTGGTTGCAAAGCAAATGGAGACGTTGGTGGTTGCGGTTGATGACCATATAAATGTAGTCCTTGTAACCCTTGAGATATATCCAGAGGTGGAAGACAAGGCTGTGGTGAATGAGATGACAATGGTGAATCTAGTGGTGCAAACAGTCTGACAGGTGATGAAGGTGAAGATGTCGTCACAGAATGACGTCTGTCATCTCTCTGTTGATTATTATTTTAATTAAAACATTATTACTATTAGTGGTGTTGACATAGATAGATATTATACTAAGGAACACTCACACTCACTTGCATGGTTTTAGCTAAACGAGGTGATGGTGGACAATAATTATTTGTTCCTTCACTTCCCCTTCTCACAGGACTGTATCTTTCACAACTCATATGGCATAACTCCTTATACGTTTCTCTCCCTGAAAGTTATGCAATAATATACATATTAATTAATTATCGATTAATTATCTTTAGTAATAAAGAAGACATTATTATTTTAAAATTTCAGTCACATTATCCAAACCATTATTTCAGTAGTGTAGAGTAAGAAAAGATTAAAAATATTTCATAAAAAACAACACTCATGTTAACAAATTAAGAAGAAAACTTTTTGTGTGTTAAGGTGTCAATAAATAAATAATAGAAAAAACAAAAAATAATAAAATAAAATAAACCTGTTGGTGGTTGATAATATGCAGAACGATTTTTTCGTGGTTGTATTCGTGACAATGTGGCATTATGAAGACGACGATGAGCGTGAGATGGATGAGGCATACTCATTGTTTGATAAGGTGCATAAGCTTGTGTTGGAAATGTAGGAACCATGTAAAGTCTACGATTGTGATGATGTTATATTATTAATATTTAAAATCATAACAAAAACATATATATTGCTTTTATAAATTAAAAAAAAACTAACCTTTCTGGGTCAAATACTTTTGTTTCACAAAGAACATATCAATACATTCAAGGTAGATAGGTATACAGGCAATCATTCAAGAACAACATATATATAATTGAGGTAATGAGCAGTAGGAGTAATGTGTAGTCAACAAAAGAGGATTTAAAAAAATACATAAAAAAGTAAATTAAAATAATAGTGCATATAAGTGATACATTCGCAGGCAGAAAATAAATTGTGTAAAAATAACAATATATAGTTATATCTGATTATTTTAATACCTGGAGGTCGTTCCACAACTAAAAAAAATAAATAATAATAAAATGTATTAAATAATAGAACATTAAGTATTTGTAACAATTTATTAACACTAACCAGTTATTAAACCAGTACGCCGACTTCTACCACGGAATATTTCTTCTTCAGGATTAGCAAGGTATGCATCTCGTCGTAACACGCCCTAATAAAACATCAAATTGTCATTTTTGATACAACTTGTGTATTTTTGTATAAATATCTACTCACTTCATTTGACATTTGTTTCCTTAAATTGCTACGTGAACTTGGATGACTCCAACCACCTAAGAATAAATTGTCATAGATCATTTTTAATAACTATACATACAAACTATGATACAATCTTATCGTATCTTATTCTTCTTACCTTCACATGGTTGTTGTTGTTTATCTTTTTGCTGTAGATTTGCACCACCGTCTGATGCTCTGCGACCAAAAGTATTCTCCATCACAATAGGAGGCTTTAATAAATGTTGATCTTTCACACTCTCCATTAGTGGTATATTGTTAGCTTCACCAAAAGCTGTAGGATTAGGTAAACCCTATTGTATATCATAATAATAATATGAAATTAGAATTGAGTATAATAATGATAAAACAATAACTATCTGTATCTTCTCACCTGAGGTAAGTCAACAGTATGACGTCTTGCTTGATGTGATGATTGAGATAAATCTCGTCTTCTACTATCTTCATCGCCAACACTTAATTCATCAAACTACAAATAAATAAATGGAAACGTGTAGGTTCAAAGATATTCTTTCTTTTTACAATATTTTTGTATTTTTATAAAGTATTATTCATCATTACCTTCTCATAAATTTGAGAACCATTAAGAAATAGATGAATTTCAGGTGGTGTCGGTTCTTGTTGTCTTTCAACAATTCCTGTTGTAATTGATGCTTTTCTTTGAACTGGTAATTGAAACATTTGTTGTTGTTGTTGATGATGATGATTACTTATTCCTACTGTATTACTACTACTACTACTATTGGTACTAGTACTATTACTACTGCCAACTCCTCCTCCTCTCGTTTCTTCTACTTCACGGTCACAAAGTAAATCATAAATTGCACTAATATGATCAAATCTCTTCTCACGTATTGATTGTAAAATAACTTCATTAGAAAGTCCAGGTATTAGTGTCATTTGTTCAATAATTGAGTCATTAATTGTATCACTAACAGACTCGTCACATATTAGTGGAGCTAATTGTCCATCTTGTGTCATCCATTTGTGTGCAACGATTTGTTGAATTGTCAGTCTTTTAGAAGGATCCACTACTAGCATATGACGAATTAAATGTTCACAGGACGTTGACATAAAAAATGGGATTCTAAATTTTCCAGCTATTACGCGATTACGTAAACTGTGTAGAGTTGAGCCCTAAATATAGAAAACATATATATTACTTTAGTATTTAAACTACTAGACATCAACATTTTATCATAGATGATGTTGAAAACTTACATCAAAAGGTAAAGCACCACAAACAAGTACGTATAAAACCACACCAAGGCTCTGTATTAAAAAGAGTAAGAAGAAAAAGGAAAAACTTAGCATGTTCGTCTTTAATCGATACAACGTGACATGAAATGAAATGTGCGTCATTTGTGCAATGTTATAACTATATATTCTACGACGATGGTAGTGGAAGTTTTAGTTAGAAGACCTTTCGCTTACTACTATAGTTTGTATATTTATTTGTGTATTTCCTATTATTGTTCTATACTGACCAACACAAGTTTCTGGTACACTAATACTAAAATTCTTCAAAAAAAATAATCTATTTTTGCACCATCATATACTATGCATAACGTCGTAGATAGAGAGCTTTTTTGAGCAAACAGAAAACATAAACTACTACAAGTTGTAGTCTAAAACTATGATATATATATATATATATATGTATCTTTTTCAATTTCAAAATTGAATATAATAACATACCCAAATGTCTGTTTTTGGTCCGTCATACTTTTCTCCTTGAAATAACCTGTCAAATGAAAAAAGGAATTGGTTAGAACATTTCTGATAATACAGACATAAAAAAAATAAAATAGATGCACTTACTCTGGAGATGCATAAGGAGGACTTCCACACCACGTTGATAGTAAACTTCCATTTTGATATTCGTTGCTAAATCCAAAATCTGTGTAGCAAATAAACATAATTTAAACATACTCTCTAGATAAAGGTATCATTTTTACAAAGTTAAACAACATACCTGCTAATTTGATATTGTTATTTCTATCGAGAAGTAAATTTTCTGCCTTAAGATCTCTATGTACAATTCCATTTCGGTGACAGTAACTGACAGCCGCTACAATTTGAGTAAATATACGTCTGGCTTCATCTTCATTCATTCTTCCATTTAAAACTAAGTGATCTGCGTATTTGTAAAAGAAACAAACATCATCATCATTATTGTTGTGTAGCCATTATCAAGAGATAACATTTTATGTTGTTTTATACTTTTTTAACTGCAGATTTTCATGCTTATTGTAATAAGAAAAAGATTGACAACTAGCTATTTCTAACCACATTACTCTTCTACACATATTATTATTATTATAATACTTTTTCTTACTGTTAATCTCAAGTAAATAAACAACTTATAAGAAGAGAGACAGTAAGAAGAGTGTATATATATTAGACAAAGATAGATATGTAGACACAATACAAAATAACATCTGCTGCAGTTAGCAGTATACATATTATGCTGATGCTGTTCAACGGAAGCTTTTCTCTTTGTTGTCTGGTGTTATGATGAGTAGAGTGTATATTATATTATAAACCATGCACAATCTTACAAAGTGTAACTAATACGAATTAGTTAGAACCAGTAAATACTGCTAAAGAGAAATGATGAGTATACAAAAGTATCATCATCATCATATGCATACTAAGTAAGTTTAACTATTTGAATTTATACTTTGCTTTGCCCATATATACTTTGTAACAGCTATTTGCATTGTAATTTTAGACAACACTTTTTTTCAAGGAGAACTATTATATCACTAACTGCCTGCATAACACCATAAAATTACACACATATATACTAAAACTGCAAGTCATTCCTCTTTTTTAGTATTCTGTAATTTTAACAACTTTTTTGACTTTGACTTTGACAATTTATTTTGTATATAGTATATATACCCACCAAATATTTCGCCACGACTAGCATACTCCGTCACTAAGTATATCAGTTTCTCAGTTTCCATAACCTGAAATGAAAGAAAAGAAAAGATAAAACGTCAACATATCATGATATAAGATTGATTACAATAATCAATTTTATTATTTTTATTACCTGATACAATCGAATGATATGAGGATGTTTCAATTTACGCATTAAATGAATCTCTCGAAAAATCTTTTTCAAATTGTCGTTATTCAGTTTTGTTTTATCGATTATTTTGATTGCCACCTGAAAGCAAATAAAAAATGCACATATTATTAAAAATAGCATCATCATTCATTAATTCTTCCTTCTTTTTCTTTGCAATGCTTCATTCACAAAAAAAAATCAGAAAATACTTATCATTTATTGTAGGTAGATGCAGTAATTCTAGCATGCTATAAAAAGCTCCCAAACTACTATATATTATACATGTCATGGAACAAACTTATTCTTTTTCCTTGCGCACATGTGTTGTATAATAGTTCTGTCAATCCTTTTTGCAACTATTTTTTCCTCTTTCTATATATATACCATATAGAAAAAGTATCAATCTGCTAACAACAACAAGCATATTGACACGTTTATGGAAAGTTTTTCAAGTGTAACAAAATAATATTTAAATATTAGATGCTATATTTATGCGTAATATATATATGTTAAGATCGTGATCTTCTTTAAAAATTCAACAGAACCTTATGTACTAACAACAAAACGCATTAATATGTAATCATGCATTCATGCGACTTCCTGAGCACGAATTTCTTTCTACCTACAGAAAATACAATAAGAAAATAGTTTGTTGTTATTATAAGCACTTATTGATGCGCACTGCGCACCTCTCTCTTTTACATCAATGCCTGACATTGAATTAGTTAAAAAATAGACAATAAAAAACATCATCCTCCTAATCCAAAGAAAGCTGAGGCATTCATTCAATTGCATTTCAAATTGAACCAACAACAAGAAGGAAAAAAAGAAGTAGATAAATAGACAGGTAGATATGTAATGTAGGTATATAAAAGTGTAGGTTAGGAAAAAAGTTAAGTCACTTAAATAAGATCTACTCTCTTTCTCTCTATCTCTTCTCTACTTATGTGGTAGCTATGTGCTTTTATATACACACACTATGTTTTGGATCTTTTCCCTGAAACAGAAATACAACCAAACAACTAACTACCGGGCTCTTTCTCTCTCTCTCTCTCTGGAGAAAGCTTTCTCTCTCTGTGTCTATGTATGTTGTTGTATGGGTTACTCTCTTTCTATTTCTCTCTTGCTGGATAAAGGTGAGATGTATGGAGCGGGAGAGAGAAAGAGGGAGGTCCTGCTTCGATTTGCGTCATGTTTCGTCATACAGACGTCAGTCCCAAAACAAAGTGAAAAAACGATGCCTTTCCTTGACTTGACTTGCTGCTGCTGCGGCACCAATACACAACTTGTCTTTATTATGGAAAATGTGTGCTGTATCAACTATATTTTATACTGCTTTCACAGAATACTAAAACACTATCTCACCTTGTACGATTTTTGTATGAATACTACACAACCAACTACTTGCTAAACTGAACTAATAACTGGCGATTTTCATGTGTCAATTCATTTTCCCTCAAAACGTGAGAGAATGACCTAATAATAAAAACTAATATTTTCTTTTTCTCTCCTCATACAAACAAGTCTGCTTTGCTTTATGTCTACGTCAGAGACCTCATGTAAATTGCCATCACGTGCATAAGCCTTTTTAGCAAAAAAATATCAAAGCTATTTGATAGTCAAAAATATCAATACCAAAAAAAAGGATGATCCATATTTTGCATTGCATATTAGTACTTACTTTACTACTACAATAATATATTTTTTAGAGTTCTGTTTCTGACATTTTTCGTGCAAAGCAACGAGTATATGTATACAGCATGCACACTATAGATTGATTGTCAGTAAACTATAAAAGTTGTGATACCAGGTGATATGCGCTACCGAATGTTATAATACATTACTATATAGTCAAATATTATTATGATAATTCATTCTCTCTCTCTCTCTCTTTGTAGCACTGATTTTCCATTAAAAGAGCAGAGGTGACGACTATAGTATATTATATAGAACACAGTGCAAAAGAAGAAGAAGCAGATGTGTACAATACAGACATTGAGATAGTGTGAACTATGAACTAACTATATATGCAAAGCTCGTAGTTTAGTCGTTTGTAGTATCTTACTCGTGTGTGTGTATATAAAAGCCAAGATATATAAGAAGTAATAATGATATGTATTATATATATATGTATTTTAGATCTGTAGTGTGAGACTAAAAAGTAAATGTCAAAGGATAACATTGCGGCAATTTAACTACAACATAGTAGACAGTAGAGAATAAAGATATACATAAGAAGGCATAGTAAAAGTTGTTGTAATAAGAAGACGATGACGAAAAGAAGAAGAGAGACAGACAAGAGAACAGAGTAGAGTAAAGTAGACGAGGTTGTAAAGTAGTAGAAACTGAAGGAGAGATTCAGTAAAGAACAATTAGCAAGGTACTAAAAGAAGCATCATAGAAGTACAAAAGAAAACAAAGTTGAATATATATAATAATGTATTGAATGCTATAAAAAAGAGAAGAAGAAGAGAGATTGTATAATCTGAATGACACGGCATGCAAATATGTTTTGTACATATTAAAGGTTAAAAACTGTGTATTGAATGAAAAATTACCTTGGACTTTGTGATTATATGATGTGCCAATTTCACTACAGCAAAGTTACCTTTAAAGGAATAAAATTTTCAAAATGAATATTATCATAAAAGAGACTTAACTTGTATTATAATTATTGGAAATAGCTATTTTTATTTATTACCTTTGCCAATTGTCTTGTCCATTTCATAGTAACCTACTCGTACTAGAGACTCTACTTTTTGTGGTGATCCTGTTGGAGTACTCATGATTTCTGTTGTCATTATTACTGATAAAGACTTCTTTTAAGAAAAGATGATGATGAATGTAGTAGTAGCACACCACAACAAAACTCTTGTCGTCGTCGATTGTAGTAATCTGTTGATGATGTGGTTGTGTGAACCACTGATCATCTAATATCATTTAGATCACGTGTAAGGAGTGGTGACGAGTGATTAATTCAGGAAACATGGGTTTAATTTATCATTTTCTCTCTGTGGTTAAAATTTAATTATATTTATATACACACAAATAACACTAACTATATAATAATTATTATTATGAATGACTAGAGGAATCACTATGATTAATAATACTTTTTAATTAATTATTACACTATTCAGCTTTTTCCATGCACATTTTTTACATAATTTTTATAGTACACTGGAAAAATCCGGCGCACCAACAAATATTAAATATATTCCGATCTGATGAGATTTTTCTTTTTCTTTAATCACTAGACTCAAACTGATTTTGTTTTCTTTGATTTTAAATCAAATGTCAACAAAAGGATAAAACAATTATGTTGAATCTTGTTGACCACAAATTTTTTTGGAAACAAAACAAATAACAAATGCCTGCCTGCTGGTGGATCATAAATGAAAAACAAATTACAACTTTTTTAAAACTTCTTTAGATTAGTATACACAGAGAGTAGTCGTCACAAATTCTTTATCAATCATGTAGCAATAATCATTTGTATAATAAACTTGTGGTTTGATTAGTTAATTTGTTGCTGTTATTTGTTATTGTGTCTTGTGAGAAAAGAAGTTTGAAGTTGTTTTCAACTACACAGACCAGATGAGAATGAAGTGAACTTCTGAAAAATTGTATTGTCCCTCCGCTCATGAGCATTGGAACGGTTCTTGCTGCTACTGCTATATTCAGCTATAATATGCTACTCCAATAATTCAGAGTTTCTATCAAAATTTTTAATTTCATATCTTATCATTTTATTAATTATGCATTCATTCACAACACCTAGGTCATAAAAAGTGCGATATGATAGTCATAGATAGACAATTGTTTTCCAGTCAATGTCGTTGACAAATTTCAATTTACATTATGCTACTCTTTAACCTTGTCAATCTTTTCACATATATAATATGAAGATAAAGAAGGAATCACTTATTGTTTCTCTGCATAGTAATTGAATTGAAATCTAGTTTCTTTTACAAAGATTTTAACTTACTTATTCAGCAAAAAAAGAAACTCTCAATTCCGCATTCAAGTTTTGTTGAGACTTGCTCTACATTCTTTGTCAATAATAATTGATAACATATAATACGTAATGACCTTGCTTGCAAATACGAGTTTATATATTTGAGAGATGTTGTGAGATATCTATAAAATATGATACAAAGTAGCACATTCATTATTACATCAGAGTATTATAATAATAGCAGGTAAACTCCAGCTAAAGAGTTTATATTCTATTATATTGTGTATATAGTAATGCAACTTTCATACACACACACACAATATGCATTATTAATTTGTCTAACATATACTTGTGGAGTAGTAAAACAGACGACATATGATATGTGTTATTTTTTACTTTCAGTTTATTGTATTGTACATATAATAGCCACATATTAGCCATTGCGTAATTAATTTAAAAAATATAATATGTCGACACGCATTCTAGAGTTTTAAGATAATATTTCATGTCTTTTAATAATTAGCTTTTGACTTTTGTATATACATATGCAATTTTTTGTGTGCATGAAATTTGTTAAGAATATTTAATTAGTCGTCTCACCTTGAACTTGTACAACTACATAATATATTGAAAACCTCTTGTATTATAGTCCCAAAACATTAGTTTTTATTAGTTAATTAAGTGAACAAGGTGCAATTTTAGCTTCAAAAAGTTACAAGTCTTTAGTTCAAAAGGTATATAGATGAAGCGATGAAAGTTTTTGTAAAGTGTTGTGGCAATATGAAAAAGTTTGAGTAAGGATTTTGTGTGTCTGCTTTTCTCCTTATTACGTCATTTGAAAGTCTGAAACTTACATAATCCATAGTATAAATATATATATATATATATATAAAATGATGCTTTACTCCAGTTATTATTACTTTCTCCTTTATTACAGATACTGAGAAATTGTAAATGTTATGTAGAAGTACACGTTATCATAAATACTTGTATATGTATCTACTCTTTTTTAAAATGCTAATCCTTAGAATTATGCTTTCACTCAATGTATATAGAGCTACTAGAAAGTGTATGTATCCGCTCATAATTCATGACATTCCCCATTTATTATATCTAAAAATATCATATCACATAGGTACATATATAGAAAGTATAAACAATTGAACTTGATTCGCGTAGGTTAGAGCTCAGCAAATGTGAAAGGGAAATGGTCATGTCATACATAGATCTACTATTACGTATGTAAGTGTGTGAAAGCAAAGAGAAAGCTACAGCTTATGTCACTACTATGTAGTATGTATATAGGTAAACTCTCTCTCTCTCTCTCCCTCTCAGTTTACGTAAACAATTTTATATGCCTATTAATGCATGCAATATTGAATGGAGAGAAAGCTATCATTTGATTCCATAAATACTATTTGTAAACGTATATACCGTAAATCCTCTAATAAACGCCGGTACCTAATTGTCGCCGGTCTCTAATAAACGCCGGGTCAAAATTATATCAGTTATTAATAAAC
>VCNE01014816.1:0-13216 GCA_009869805.1 Oncopodura yosiiana | reverse complement strand
CAAAAGTTTCTGACACTATGCATAAGAGGATACTCTAATCATCAGAAAATACCAAAAGTCTTGTTGGATTTCAAAAAGAGTGTGCACTGTTATTAGTCATGAAGTTCATCAGCGGTCGGAAAAACGCGTTTTTGAGAACCTGCAGAAAAAACTTTATTCCGCCGGATAGACAGCAATACTGGTCTCATCAAATATTTTCTGAAGAGGTCATACAATAGTTAATGTCTGGTAAAAATATCACGTGATTTGGTATACTGGTTGACATTTTATTTCATTTTATAGAGATGGGCAGTTATTCATAGCAATGCTTTATGTTGATATTAAAATTATAAGTTTAGCCATTAAGACTATCGAGTAACTGTCATGAATCAATATCTTTTCTGATAACACCAATGCAGTTAATTTAAAGAGAATTTCAACTCACTAATTTTTCATATTTCTTATAAACAAACTATTACTACAAGCTCACAAGACTTGACAAAAATATCAACGTCTCTGATTATCTAAAAGGCAATTTGTAAAGCTTGGTGACTCACTACATCATGGAGTGTATATATTATTCCTTATGTATGTTAGTTTTTGTTAATAAAGAGTACATATACTTCTACTATTTTTTTCTACATACAGTAGGTAGAAAATTGAAAAATCAGAGCTGCAATTCTTGTAGTCAAAAACCCCTAGTTTCATATAAAATAGCAACAACATATGTGGTCTTAATGAACCTCTTTTAATAAATTCCTTTGGGCAAATTAAAAATAAATTTTGACATTACCAAAAACTATCTAATGTCTGATTAGCTCTAAATTTATGTAAATTTCAGTTTTGATTCCTGGCATTGATTTTGAAACTAAGTAGCTAACTAATTAACGCCAAAGGTCAATTGTGACATTGCCATTCATCTTCTCTTGATAGAAAACCTGTACTAAGATGTAAAACGTCTGATATTAAAATTTGACCTTTAATTAGTAGTGACCTTGTGCCAACTGGAGTGGCAATCAAGTGAGTATCATACGAAAGTAGGTATAAAATTTATAGTAATCTTTATGAACATATTAATTAGTATATTTATATATGGTAGGTTTAATAGTAGTAAATCCATTATGGATTATGGTAGTTTCTGTGAAACTTTTGTTTTTAAGAGGAATGTACTGAAAGTCGAGCTTGAAGAAATTCAAGAAAATGAATGGAATACAGGAAGATTAATATCACCAAAACTTTAGTGTTAGAGCTGTACAGAAAGAATTGTTTGTTATCAATGTATACCGTCGTTGTTCTGGAAGTAAGAGTACAATAAAGTTTAAAAGACAGCGTTTCCAAGCAATTATATCCTAAATTTCATTTCCAAAAGCCTTCAAACAATGGTAAAATTGTAATAGGGAAAATAAATACTATCAAGTATGCCATTATAAAATATCCTGAGTTCGAGGAAATGCGTCTACACCTTGTAAATAACTTTACATCGTTGTTCACATTGTACTTGGTTATTGCAATGTTTTAAAACAGTTTTCTTTGCTAGTGCAAACACAATTATGATACAAATACCTCATACTCAACTATTATAATAAGATTAAAATGAATAAAAGTAATGACGCTCTACCTTGAACCTCACCAAAAAAATGACACTTAAAATCTAAAGTCATTTCATGTTAATCTTAAGACAAATATTTAGAATTCAAGTCAAAATTAAACACAACTAAAAATTTTTTGATTAAATCAGTTTATCAGGAATCGACTAACATTTCCTTTACCATAAACATTTCTACCTAATTTTTATATACTAGGAATTATAACTTTACAGTGCAATCTTACTAATACTCTAGACGAAGAGGATTACCGAGACTTTTATGATATGAGTCATCAGGGGAGAGTCTTGTAAGCAGTTTACCAGTCCCGAAAATTAATATGTGGGTGTGAGTTTGTTATTAATTTGAAGTAGAACTGGGAAAACATATCTTTAAGCTCGAGCTTTTACACAATTGTTGCATCCCGATCGCAATTGACAAGGAAGTAGAAAATCTGTAAAATAAATAAAGTTTAGCAATTTGCTTAAAAATGTATTAATGTCAAATATCTTACTGTGCTCTTCAAGTTAAAATTTCTTAAGGATTTGTTGATGAACTGCATAGCATGTTCAACCCCTTGCTACCTAAAATGCAAGATGAACATTAGACATTAGAATTTTGAAAAATAATATACTGTGAGCTATTGTTTTTGTATTGTACAATTAATGAGTAATAAAATTAATTTCTTTTCTAAATAAGATATACTATTAATTTCAAAGAACTTCAATGGAAAGTGTATAAATGTACTTACCAATGCATAGGGTTATAAAAATTTCAAAATATTTGATGAAAAACTAGAGCATTTTAAATACTAATCGCCAGCGTACCACCGTGCCACGATTAGTTTAGAATTAATCTTGTCGTCAAGTGAGCTTGTTGGTGGTAAGATCAAAGCTGAAAAAATTACGCAGCAGTAAACTAAACGGATCAACTTGCAATGACCAAACATCACTCTCTTTAGTTGACATATATTCCGATGTTTTATGCAGGGTCAGTTTTATAATGACGATATATGAAGCTACTATGTCCTATATATGTAACATTTTGCATAAAAGTAAGCAAGCATTTATTGACCCTAAACTTCTGCACAATTTTGCTATCATAGAAATTGAACATACAAGAGTTTAAATAAAGCAGCACTTAATCATGGCTAAAAAAACTCACCTTTCAGCGTAAAGCTTTGGGAATAGATGTAAACCATAATATGTATTTTTGGTGCTAGTGTAGACTACTTAAAGATAAATGGGAGCAGTTGAACATTTCCTATGGATCATGATAGAGATTTTCATTCATTTGTCAACTCTTGAAGATTTGTGTACGCTAATTCACATGACAGTAATACATAAATTTTAATAGATATGTGCATTACCAAAGAAGTCTCTCTGGTTGTGTTAACAGCGCCTTGCCTATTTTTACCACAAGAGAGACGACAAGAGTTATTCTCTTTTACTCTGTTCTATGAATCCATCTGCATTTCATTCTTAAGCTTCTTTTCTTCTCTCAAAGTGTCACATGAATAACCCTAGAAAAAACTTTTAGTATACAACAGAGATGCGGAGTTACAAAGCCATTTATTACATGAACCAAAAATTTTTAGTCTCAGTTTGCCTCAGACTGAATATGATCTTCTCATCACATTGCTTTATTGTATAGCCCAATTAGTTACAAGTTTTATTGTAGCTACTAATTAGTGATGCCAAATGGAATTACATATTATATCTCTATAACTAATAATAAATGAAGCTGTATACCAAATTTATGACTTGGTCATAAACTAAAGAATTGAACAATTCTCTTTTCTAATCCATAATGATTCACAAAACTGTGAGTCACAACAACTCTCACTTTACTACATTAGTTTTCTCCTATAGTTAGAAGCACAGCAAAGCTCATAAGTTCAACATGAAGATTGTGCTCGTCTTTCTCTTAGCTTTTGCGACTTTACTAACTCAAATCGAGTCAAATAAAAAATGTAGTGGTGAAGGTGAACATTGTTGTACCGGCCCAGGATGTACTCTTGGGAAAAAAATGTGCTGTACTGCTGGAGCGACTTGCAAATTGAAAAATCCTAAACAACCCTCAAAAGGTGGAAACTGTAAATCAGTGGCAGTTTCTCCAGCTGGTACTCCTGGAAAAGCTGTAAGATTTACTAATGATATATGACATTACAAAATTGTTGAGTAATGTGGAAATTGAGCTGCTGAAATTAATATAATTGTTGACTTTCATTCAATAGACAACATATAGTGGTGGATCATGCATTCCAGCGGGTTCAAGTTGCTGCGTTCTAAATTTAAAAAATTTGTGTCCCAAAGCTATTAAGGAAGCTGGCGTCTGCTGTGGAGTATGTTTGGTATAATAATATCAAAAAAAGATAAAGTAGTATTTGGAACATGCGGAATTTCGAGCACAGTATGGTTTTTCGAGCTAAATAAAATTCTTCCAGCGGTGCTGGAAGTTTAATATTTATAAGACTTCTAAATATTTATTTTACATTTTACATTGCAGCAAGAAGGCCCAGACCCAGACAGTCCACCTTCAGATCAAAAACCTGTTCAATATTCTGGATAGTTATGTTTTTTTTTGACCAGAAATACAATAGAATAAAATTCATTGCTGCATCCATGTTAATTTAAACTCTTACTGTCTGAAATAAAATGATAAGACGTGTAAAGGTGTTTTAGTCTATCTTTGTATTTCACAGTCATTTTTAAATGTAGGAATCTACTTACAATTGAGTTTAGCATCGATGCTATATGTATTTACACATCTAATTTAATGAGTTACACATGCATACTTAATTCTGTGACGAAGCATTATAATTTTTTAGCTGTGGATTTTATATCATAGTGAATCATCAAATTATCAACGAATGTAAACCTTTCTAAAAGTTTGTATCACTAGCAGCCAGGAAACTAAAAAGCTTTACACGATGAAACAACCGCTGCTAGCTTTACTGATTTTCTCGCCTATTTATGTTTCCATAAAGTTGAGACTAAATGTAGTATGTCAGGGACAAGGTGTTGTATCATTATTTTTATATTGATAAAAAACCAGCAAAACATTGTGTTAAAAATTGGCCACTATAATTAAATACACCACTTTAATAATAGTTAATTAGTTACTTATAGCACTCCAGCAGTGTAGTGCACCCATAATAGTAGTCATAATTGTAATTCATAACCTACTACTGTCATGTTTCATGAATATTAAAATTGTATACTTAGTTACTCTAATAAAATCAAGATTTTAACCAGCAATGAAAATATTCTTAGTTTGTTGTCTTACTAAATCAATTTAATGATATGTCAAAATAAATTAGCCATATAAAACTTTCGGATTGGTTTATTTTTGAATATAATATACACATTTTATTACATGGCATTATATATTACACATAGCATTCATATAGCTAATTATTAAATATCCTACTTAGGTTTTAAACCCAAAACCTTTATTTCTTATGTTACGCAACATATTGAGTTAACACGTAGAGATGGTCTTTTATACTTTACCTGTGACACATGTAGCAAAAATTTACATTACCATCATGCTTTTAAACATTTACAAGAAATATTTTATCCTACATATTAATTAGTATATAATATACATATATTTATTATGCAGTAGTAAATCCTATATCTGAAATGGATATATAGTGGTTCATGTCTACATAACTTTTTTCATGCACCCTAACCTATATATATATATATTACTAAGATTATTTAGATTCTAATGAAGACTTGTTGTAAAAGTATCAACAAAATTTAAACCTAATTATGCTAATTTTTATTAGTTTTAGTCATCACTAACTCTAGAGCAAAAGTTAGTGTTAAAGGAAGTCTCTCTTGTCATTAACTTAGACCTTTCCGAAGTTATATTGAAGAGATCAACAATGTTTCAACTCGCTAATTTGTCATATCTCTTCTGTCAAAAAAAAATTACTACGAGCTCATAAGACTTGGAAAAGATAGTACTGCTCATGGGTAGAATTTTAGCTTTGACTAAAAGTTCCAAAAAGAAACATGAGCAAGATCAAGTAGTCAATGAGTGGACAGAATTAATTAAATCAATTCTAAATTCTCCAACATTTGAACAGTTAAAACACCAAAAGCTCCTTCATTCTGGTTAAATTCATTAAGACAAAAAGATTTGGCTTGGAGTAAATTAATTACGAAAATAATTAGAAATTGTGTAATCTTACCATATGCAACAGTTGAGCGTCGGTTTTTGGATTTACTGAGGACTGTAATTATGCTGCATTATAAATTTGAAAGCTTATCCAACTTTTTTGCTTTCTTTAGTTCAGCTGGACAGAGAAAAAATCAATTTGAGGCGACCATTGTAGAAGTCAACTTCAAGTAGTTAAACTCTTTTGGATAGCTTGTCAGCGAAAGACGGAGGTTTATTTCAGTTACATTCTACCTGGTGAAATATTAAAACTGTTCCTGTTAAGGTACCACAACAGCTTTGAAGAGCAATTAAACCTAACTAAATATAAAAACTCTTAGAGAAAGTATGAGTGCATTACTAATTACACTCAAATAACTTATAAAGGTTTTATATCTCCACCTGAACAGCCACAGATTACATAATGGAAACCTACGATGGCGTTGTCGAAAAAATATTTAAAAGGCAATTAAAGCATAGTATCCACTTGTATGTACATTGTTAGTTCTGACCAACAACGTAACATAATGGTACTAATTTATATCAATTAGAATTAATTATTAATTATAGAAAAACAATTAGTCGTTGTGTAGATAACAATTAGCCGTTCCAGTTTCCATTCTATGAAAGACGTTTACACCTAATTTAAAAAATAATTATAATGGCATCAATTTTGGTAATAGCTCTAGTTTAAACACAACGTAAAATATTTTAGATTATAATATAATTTGGATTAAATTAACAGCTTAGTGTATTTGTGTACCGTAACAAATATACGTTTAGTAGCTCGTAAAATTATATTCTAATACTTCTATTTACTAGGACAATTTTTCACTGTAGCTTCACACATCGAATTTATACTACTAACTTGATGCATGAGGAGATGTCAATTAAGGTGAAATAATTTCAATGGGCCAACAGACGAATCTCCGACTCACAAAAATTAATATACATAATGTAACAGATCACTGCTGGAAGAAATCCTCGTCATAGTTGTCTTCTAAATTAATTGCTACAATTTGTAGCATCTATGGATAAGAGGAGAAAATTTGTTACCAAAAATAATCTTTAGTAATTTCTTTCGAAATACAATCTCAAATATCTTACTATGATATTCCAATTGAAATTTCTTAATTTATGAACAAGCTGGACAACACAACAGGTTCATTCTGTGGATACCTAAAATACAATATAGACATTAGAACAAAATCTAAAAAAAGTATATATATCTAGTTGTTCTAAAGGTTCTCATTATGAGTAGAAATAATATTCATTTCAAAGAACTCAATTGAAAAGTATATAAATGTGCTTACCACTGCTCTTGTCGTCAAGTCAGTCTGCTGTATGTAAAATTAAAACTGAAAAGAAATTGCACAGCAGTGAACTCAGCTGAACAGAAAAATTCACCAAAAACGACTCTCTTTGGTTTACAACTACCCCCATTTATAAGTATTAATTGACACAAACGCAGACCTCTCTGTGTAAGGCTTTGAGAGTAGATGTAAACCATAAAATGTATTTTTGGTATACTAGTGTAGACTATAGATAAACTAAATAAACCAGATCGATCCGGTGAGAAAAATTTTCATTCATTTGTTAATTCTTTGAGATTTGCTTACGCTAATTCGTATGACTGTATAGGTAAATATAATACTATATTGTGCATGGGTCTTGTAACAAAACTTGCATATGCTTTACCACAGGAGATACGGCAAGAGTTATTCCTCTTATCTTTTACTCTATAAACATATCTGCATTTCATTTTCAATTATCTCTCTTCTTCTCTCAGAGTATCACACAACTATTTGTGGAAAAAAATTTTAATGTAGAGAGGAACAACGTAGAAAGATAGAAAATACGTTGGCCTATTGACTACATGAAGATTTCTAGTCTCAGTTTGCCTCACACTCTCAAGCTCAGAATGAGCAAAAGTATTTTCTCTTCACTTGATTGAATGCAATTATTAGTACAATTAGTCCCGAGTCTTAGTTTTACAGCTAATTAATGATGCCAATGGTAGAAGAATTTTGGGTCTAATGAGCAATATGATGTTAGATGTTACTATAGTCTAAAAGAATTCTTAACCTAGCTGCGTAAGAAATTACATGAATATAAAATATTGGAGATCTTGGAGTGGTTTCTTTTTGAATACAATATAAACATTTATTACCCACACTTATATTAAACATTACAAGTAACATTACTAATGTTAAATAAGTATAACTGATTAAATTTTATTAATGTTCTACATAAATCTTAAACCGAAAATCTTTATTTTTATGTGTGACA
Source organism: Oncopodura yosiiana (assembly GCA_009869805.1). Classification (NCBI taxonomy): domain Eukaryota; kingdom Metazoa; phylum Arthropoda; class Collembola; order Entomobryomorpha; family Oncopoduridae; genus Oncopodura; species Oncopodura yosiiana. Next base: position 5,195 of record VCNE01014816.1, on the reverse strand, counting down.
TATTGATTGACATGTTGTGTTGTAAGTCGTAGTTGTACACTGTACCACCGACACTTGGCCAATTTGTATTTGCAAGATATGTACCGGAAATCTCGCATCTACATAATAACGTCGTTCATTTTAATCGCATAACAAATGGTGAACAATTAAGAACAAGCAAAACTACTTATGAACTTTAACAGTTTCGAAAAACTTGCATACTTGGCAACTAAAACAGAAGAAGTCTTGATGAGCAAATTTAATTTTTTAATTTCACATTCATTGGGAAGATGTAGAATTAATATAGGTATAGGACCACTTAGATTCGATCTCCTTCAACATGGAGATTCAAATAGTAATCTAGGAAATGAGTGTAGCAATGAAAGGTTTGCGTTTAGTATACCTGAAAATTTTGATCATCACAAAAATCTGACCTAATAAATCAAAATAATATTTCGTCAAAGGTAATTTAGGGGTATTTTCATATTCTAGAATCACAAATAGAAAATTCAATCATAATTACTACATATTATTAGTCATGGAAGCATACAATTATATATATGATGCAAATTCATAATCATAACCTTTTCTATTAGCAACTTGCCACAACTCAGCCTCATAATTAGAAGTTTTATTGTCAATAATTCCATTTTGCAAGGGCAAGACAACAATTTTATCCATTAAATACTTTTTCTCAACCTCATCTTTTGGAACAAAACAATATTTTCTTGGAGATCAATATAATATATATCAATCATTAAATCTCAAGAACAACTACATTACTTACATTACAATATAAACACCCTTAATTAACTAAAACACTATTGAAATTCAAATAATCTCTAAAGTAATAATACCAGTAGATATAATGCTAATTAAAAATTTCATATTAAAACTATTAGGTTTAGGCACTAAAACTAGTTGTCACTCTAGAATATATTTAATTGAATATTTATAGACTTTTGCTAGTTCACTTACAATATATGATACTAGTACCAGAATACGTTCCTTGTACTTAACTAATATTAAAATGGATTTAAAAAAGATAATGACGATCTACCTTGTGTCATCAATAAATAGGAAGTTAAGATCTAAGATCATATTTAAAGACTGTTTGTGTACCATAACAAATATATTTTGTATACCTCGATCCAATTCTAACACTTCTATTTACTTGGGACTACAACTCTATAATGTAAAGTTTACACAATTTTTACCAGGACTTCTTTCTTCTGTGGGATGTGAAACATAGAGAAGGATTTTATAAAAATGAGTCATAATAGAATCTTCTGAGGACCTTATCAGTCATGTCTCAGTACATACTTTCAAGTCTCCATCCGGACAAGGAGTGGCCAATAGTATGCAACCTGTAAAAAAGAACGTTTAGCAATTTATTTATAAATGTAGTATCCTATATATCTTACCATCTTCAAATTGGAATTTCTTAAAGATTTTTTTGATAAGCTCGACAGACTGTGCAACTTGTCTCTACCTAAAATACAAGATGAGCATTAGACCAAAGTCTTAAAAAATTATATATTGTGGCTTATATAGCTTCTCATTATACGTACTACTAAAGAAGCGTTAAATAAATTGTAATCTTTTCTAAACAAACTCACTTCACCGAAACTAACTGAAAAATATACAAATGTACTTACCATTGCACAGGGTCATTATAAAAAAACGATTAGTTTCTTATTAATAACTCGTCAACTGAGCCTCCTGCTAGTAAGGCTGAAAAAATTACACAGCAGTCAACTTAAACTAATCTCACAACAAAGTTTACCACTAACCACTCTCTTTGGGTTAAGACTATCCCCAAGTTTTGTGCTCAGTTTCCTAAGATGTGAGTAAATGATGTTATTTGGAACCCGTATACTTGATATAGTAATTTCCATGTAATATCACTTAACCACAGCTCAGAAAACTTAGCACTAAGCGTATGACTTTAGGAATAGATGAAAGCCATAAATGTATTTTTACTGGTGTAGACTACAAATAAATAAGAGCAGTGTACCATTATAAAATTATAGATAGACCATATGGATCATGTAAGGGAGATTTGCATTCATTCATTACATTACAGTATAACCACAGACATTAATAGATATGAGCAAAAGGGAAAAAGGAAGCTCTTCTCATCCGTTGTGGCGTATCTCTTATGTTCTTCTCGTCTCTAATATTATGTGAGTTAACTTCTTTTTGGTTTCAACAGCAGTAGAAGAGATTACAGAACACAGCAGCCTTACTTTACCACTCTTAACTTGTATTTAGCAGAGATGTAACTGTCAATTGCAAGCCTATTTATTACATGAAAATAATTTTTAGTCTCAGTTTGCCTCGTACTCTCAACCTTAGAGTGAACAGAACGAAGATTTTTTCATCAACTGATTTTATTTATTAGTAAAATTAGTCTTAATTATTATTGCTACAGCTAATTATTGATGCCAATGATAGAGAGTTTTGGATCTAATGAGCAATATGATAATGTTACCCGAGTCTTAGAAAGTTATGTAATCGCCTAACAAATTACATCAGTATAAAACATTGGAGATATGCATTGATCTAATATTTATTCAGTAATCTACAGTGACCAAGTAAACAGTTTGAAATAGCCATCCTATGGTTTTTCGCATATTATAATTTAATTTTGAAATCTATCTCATATATATAACGTTGGTTCAGCATGGAAGTTGATGAGCTGCAAGAAAAGTAGCAGCTTGTGCCAGTTTTAAGTCACAAGTAGTTCCACTAGGTCTATCGGGATCGTTCTGTTATAAATTAGTCATCAGAATTAATTAGAGCATCTTATCTTTAGTCATTATCAACTTACTGCACTCCATCGTTCTGTAGAGCAGCCACAAGCCTGTTGGTCAAATAGACAAGATCCATCTTTTCGACCGTGAATACATTGGCAGTCAGTTTTGCAAATGGCACTTGCTGAAATAAAAATTATTTATTATAAGCTCTCTATCAACATCTTTCAAATTTTTAGCCATTAGCTTATAATTACCTTGGTCTTGATCAGCAGGTCCAATGCATTTGCACTGCTGCGAATTTTGTCGTAAAGCTGTAAATGTGCATATTAGAGCAACTCCTAAGCATTTATTATTACGTAATACTTACTCAAGTCTTGGACGTCGTTACATTGACAAATGCCATCAGCGTCACAAGCTCCTCCAGTTGAATTATGAGTTATCATACAATCAACGTTGCAGGCACCAGAGTCGACGTAAGGTGGTTGACAAACGATTAAATTAACTACACTCCGTTTATGGACAGCTCCATCTGAATAGTATAAAAAGATTTTAATTGCGAATTATTATAGATTTTGCTGGGCCTATAAAAAATCTTTAAAATGTTGGCCTTTAAAATATTCAGAGTCTAAGAATTAAATTACCTGCTAATGAGCCAAGTGCAGCTGCCAATAGAACGGCAATCCAAATTCTCACTTCCATGTTTCTCGGGTTTATGTCGAATGCTAACTTCTATCGTTGCTTTAAATACTTTTAGTATATGAATTATGCAAAATTTCCTGAAAGCCAAAGCTGCAATTATTTTTTGCTGTGTTCATGAATAATTAGTTGAGTGACTGAACTGAAACTACGTAGCTACAAATTTTTATTTGCGTCTTCAGTTTACTGAACAACATGTCATGTCAATATAAAATTGATTGACTATACTAAATAAATACCTTAAAACTCCCAAATTGATATAGTCAATTTCTTACTGTGCATAAATATATAAAATCTTAGTGAATCTGTCTTTGCATTAATTGCTACATTAATGTAAATTGATACTAATACTATACATTTTCTCTTACTCGCCGTCACGTTTTTTTAAGCTTAGAAAGCTCTATGATAATGAACGACTCAAAAACTTAGAAAAATTATCAAAGCATCTTAGACAATTTAAATTGTGTTTGCTCATATATATATTTTTTTACATATATAACATAATTATAGCATAAACAACAAAATAATACTTGTATCCTCTAACACTAACATGGACCATGAATATTAAGTACATGATTACTGAGCGATGATTTAAGTCTACTTTTAAACTTGCAATATTTACATTTATAAAGTATTTCTCCAGTATGTGTTCTATAATGTTTTGTAAGATTGGCTGCAGTACTTGTTGCATGAGTACAACCTTCATGCTCACATTTGTAAGGTTTTTCTCCAGTGTGCACTAATTGATGACGTTTGAAATGAAATAGTCTCGAAGTTAAATAAGAGCAACCAGGATATTCACATTTTAAATGTTTTTCAACAAAATGAACTGCTTGATGTGAGCTTAGCAATTCGGCTCGATTTGTTTTATAGTTACATTGGGAACATTTGTACATAAGCATTTGATGTGTTAATTGGTGTTCTTTTAAATCATTTTTGTACATTGTTGTAAAGTCACATTTGTTACATTTATGTCTAGCAAGAGCTTTTGACTTTTGCTTTTTGAGTGGGCCAGAACGAGAACGTCTTGGAACAAAATTGAGGACAGTGTTGTAGGAATTTTGAGATTCTTCGTTCCCATCGCCCAGTGGATCTACAATATAAATTTTTAAAGTAGCATTTGGTCTGTAGTAATATACAATTTAATTAGTAATTAGTCTAATTACCATTTATTGGCTCAGAGTCTTCGCGGTGATCAATTTGGAAATGAGTAGGATTTATAGTAAGTTGATTTGAAGCCTGAGGAATTTGAACCATGGATTCTTCTTCAGTGTCAACAATAATTTTAATGTCAAATTCTTCGGGCTGATTGTCAATTAGCTCATTATGAGTTGGCATTGTGGTGTAGCCTGTAAGATTAAAGATAATTAAAGAAATGTGTCATATTGGTATAGTTTTTAGTTCTTTAGGAATTACAATGAATTCTCTCTATAACGAAACTCTTTATAAAGTAAATCTGTCTATAGTAGAAATCTCAGTCTCCCAGCTTAATTCCTTATGTTAATACATTGCGCTCACTCTATAACGCATTTGTCTATAACGGAAACCTGCCTAAAACTATTTGACTTCATTTTATGAAAAGTTACTCTGCCTATAACGTAAATCGGTCCAAAATGCCACCTTCCTTATATATTTCTTAGCGTTTTTGACAAACTTTCTCCAATATTTAAAATCTTTCCAACTTTTCTTGTGTCCTAAAACTTTACTTCGAGCACCATATTAACCTTATGAGTACATAAACGCATAGTAAATAAAAACCAA
>VCNE01014810.1:0-22750 GCA_009869805.1 Oncopodura yosiiana | reverse complement strand
ATTTCAGCATAAGTTAATTGTTGCATTTAAAAAAGATACAGTCATTGGTAAAAGTCATTTTGCTTCACATTCATACTTTTGCTGTACACTGTATGTTCTGTAGGTGATTAATATTATGATGCAATGTTTGCGTAAATCAGATTACTGATACAAGAATTTAAAAGTTTACAAGTGCAATCAATTAAAATTTTTTCCACACTAATTTGTCACTTTGACCTTTGGAATCATCATATATTACTACATTCTGTAGTAAAATTCCATTTTCTTTTTATATACTATGGAAAATATAATGAAAGTATAATATATGACTACGTGGCAATTTCTCAGAATATTTACGAGCGAGAACTAGTTACTACTGTGGTACTAATATAACCATAATATATATTAGTTTATTGTATTTTTGTGTATTATTTACTTGCATAGTACAATAAATAGAAAACGTAAATGAGTTTATTCCTACTCTTATAATAGAACTTTTGTGTATACTTACTTATGTACACGTAGATTGTAAGTATATGAAGTTGAATGATACGACAATATGTAGATAGTGGTATATAGCCATATGAATATATTGTTTATATTACAATTACTACACTATACTACAACAGTTATGTAGAAAAGACCTTTAAACTTGTAAATGTACACGTTTACTTAGTAAAGTATACATATGTGTATAGTATAATTTGTATAATTTTGTTCCAGTTCATCAGGGGTTGGGAGAATGACAATAATGAGGAGAGTGACAAGAACTGCTCGATAAGAAAACAGGACTCATCAATTGACCGCACTTTAGTTGTTGGCGATCAGATCAGGTACAAACTACTGTTTCTTGTCTTTCTCTTTCTTTCAAATTCAAATCAATCAAGTCAATAAAACGATTTTCTTGTTCACTGTGTCAGCAGCAATTTCATCGATCATCAACATTTGTGCAGCTCGTGTCCAAGAAGTCCAAGTGAAATTTTCAACGTCGCAATGTGTGGTAAGTTTATCATTAAAATTGTTAATTTTATTCCATGCATAGAAAAAAACGCCGGTATTTCATTATTGCAACATAATACACAATTAGCAACAGGTTAATACCAGCTTTAGTTTTAGTAGAGGTACAGAAAGCTAATAATAATAATTGACAAGTGCTCATTTAAATATAGCGTATTGCTAATTCTAACTAATCTTACCTTTGACCTCTGTATAATATAATCTGGTGTGAATGACATGAGTATTGTTTGGCAAAATGACGTAATGTATATAAGACAAATTCTAAATTCATATAGTATTTTATCAAAATTTTGAGTTCAACTTGTTTCAAGATGTACTTGCGACTCTTGTACGTTATGACACATATTTTAAGATTAGCTTCCTATACAATATATAAATGTTGACTCTTCACTTTCACTAAATTGACACAGCTCTCTAAACTACTTGTAGTCAATCTATCCATAAATAGTACAAGTTGTTATATATGACTCATACAACTTCCTTTTCTTAGAATGTCCCTTAAAAGGGTTACTACTACTCGCCCTACTTTCCTATACATTTAAAACCTTGAGACTTTCTATTAGAAATGCATTTACGGAAGATTTTCTTATTTAGGGTCAACCTTGCTTTAAAACTTTCCATGTTCATATATAGCCTTGCACTATTCTGCATACAAATGCATTTTATATATATCTATGGACATACAATGTCTTTGCCTATATATATGTAGTGTGGCAATGAATTGAAATTGATTGATAAAGTGATAATATAATAACTATTATTATAAATACTTAATTGGTATTCATAATTCATATTTGTAGGAATCTTTGCTTACTTGAATTACCTTACTCCAAGAACAAGGAAGGAAATCCTTGACTGTTTGATTAAAGGATTGCAACGCTTGGAATACAGAGGTTATGATTCTGCTGGTGTGGCTGTTGATACCGCTGATGGAGTCAACATTACAATTATCAAGGAGCAAGGAAAAGTCAAAGCATTGGAAGATGAGATTATGAACAGTTAGTACATAACAATTTAAAATAAAATTATGAATTTGAAGGTACTAGTGATTATTCATTATATTTGCAGAAGCCAATGCAATGGAATTTGAAGGATTGCACACAACTCATGTTGGAATTGCACATACACGTTGGGCAACTCATGGTGTTCCAAGTCCAGTTAATGCACACCCTCATCGCTCTGATGATGACAACTCATTTGTTGTCGTTCATAATGGAATCATAACTAATTACAAGGATGTCAAACAATTTTTAATGCAAAAAGGATTTTCTTTTGAGTCTGAGACAGGTTAATAAAATTGAAAATAATATAATATTTATGTTAAAGTTCAATTAGTAAATGAAAAAACTTTTTTGTTCTTGTTCAACTTTACAACAGATACGGAAGTAATTGCAAAACTAATGGCTCACATCTATTCTCAATATCCACACTTCACTTTTCTTGAGTTGGTCGAGCAAGTGATTATGCAGTTGGTAATAAGAATCTTTATAATAACTTGTATGTATATGTACATAGAGATGATAACACATGTCAGTTTATAGTTGTATAAGCATTATAAAAGATTATAATGTACATAATTTGCATCATATAGTCAGTTAACTTTTGAAGTCTAGACCGGCGCCGTTATTTTATTATATACTACTACTATTTAATATATGTATACATTTTGATTCAATAGATATATACATACGACATGAATTGCATACTTAATTAATATATCTTTTGTTTTTTTTTGCTTTGTATAGGAAGGAGCATTTGCCTTGTGTATCAAGAGTCGTCATTTTCCTGGCGAATGTGTCTCAACTCGCAGAGGAAGTCCATTGTTAGTTGGAATTAAGGCAAAAACTAAATTGGCTGCTGACTCCATTCCAATTCTTTACTCCAAGGGTATATATCTATGATAGCTAATTAATATGTTGTTGACAAATAACTAACTCGTGTAAATAGAGCATTTGGAAGTGTGCACTGCTGCTGTAGTATAGAATTATTATTATCAGATTATGCCACTAATATATCTGTAGGCTATATAGAAGCTATGAACTTGACTAACATGTAAATATTATTGCTTTGAATATGAATATATGGCCAAGACTACTAAATGAAATTTTTGCATAGCGCTTTGCAATTTTGCATGAAGAGTATAAAATTCAACTTAGCTTGAGTATTTTCCATAAAGTGTAACTATTTCAGATTTTGCTGCAACTATTACAAGAAAATGCTTTCAGTCACTTCCAGTTAGTCATTGCTCTCAGTAGACGCTAAAGAATTTTAACTTGTATTTAATTTCTTAAAAATCGTAAACTTGTGATTATTAATCAATATTTTTATATCTATTTATATATGAATAAGTTTTTTGCACACTAACACAATTTGTGTGTGTTGTTTTTTCTTTCTTTATTTCCGGTCCATTTGACTCACCTAAATAGATGCTCAAGCATCAGGTAAGAGACAAATATGAGCTTTTTTGCACCATCATACATTTTTTTGGTTTTCATTATTATTTGTCCATCATCGTCGTGTTAAATTTTGCAGAGAGCTTTTTCTGTATATTTGTTATTCGTGTTTTATTTTGTTGTGTGTGTAAAAATAAAGTTGTTTTATTGATTTATGTATTTCACTGTAATAATTTGGCTTGTATGGTATAAATATTTATTTGAGATGTAGTTAATTAAGATTTGCTTGATTTTTTTTACCTTATTACAGATCACAGAGGACATCATACATCAACTGACGCAATCATTCCAAGAGTTGAGTCTACAGCTCAATTTGGTCCATTAGGAGAAGATAAAGAAGTTGAATACTTTTTTGCAAGTGATGCATCAGCAATAATTGAACATACAAATCGTGTCTTGTATTTGGAAGATGATGATGTGGCAGCAGTAAAAGAAGGAGTTTTGTCAATTCATCGTTTGAAACGCTCAATTGATGATCCACATGCTCATTCTGCTCGTGAAATTACAACACTCAAAATGGAAATTCAACAAATTATGAAAGGCAACTTTAGTTCTTTTATGCAAAAGGAAATTTTTGAACAACCAGAGTCTGTTGTTAATACTATGAGAGGTCGTGTTGATTTTGATGGACAACGTGTTGTATTGGGAGGATTGAAAGAATATATTCAAGAAATTCGTCGTTGTCGTCGACTTTTATTAATTGGATGTGGAACCTCATATCATTCTGCTATTGCTACCAGACAATTGCTTGAAGAACTTACTGAGCTTCCAGTTATGGTTGATTTAGCTTCTGATTTCTTGGATAGAAATACACCAATCTTTCGTGATGATGTTTGCTTCTTTATTTCACAATCAGGTACAGTATAAATATACATATGAGATTGTTATAAAAATTCTAATTATTATACATTTTTGCATATACACAGGTGAAACAGCAGATACTCTTATGGCACTCAGATATTGTAAAGCTCGTGGAGCATTGATTGTTGGTGTAACCAACACTGTTGGAAGTTCAATTTGTCGAGAGTCTCATTGTGGAATACATATTAATGCTGGCCCTGAAATTGGTGTAGCTTCAACAAAAGCATATACATCACAATTCATTTCTCTCGTCATGTTTGCTCTAATGATGTGTGAAGATCGTATTTCAATTCAACCAAGAAGATGTGAAATCATTGAAGGTTTGAAAAATTTACCAAATCAAATTAAGGAAGTTTTGAAACAAGATGAAAATGTAAAGAAATTGGCTGAAGAATTGTACAAACAAAAATCTCTTCTTGTTATGGGTCGTGGATATAATTATGCAACTTGTTTGGAAGGAGCTTTGGTATGTTTATATATCTAAAATAATAATTTTAAAAACTTAATGAAAATAAATTAATAATATATATATTGCTTTATATAGAAAATTAAAGAGTTGACCTACATGCATAGTGAAGGCATTTTAGCTGGAGAGCTTAAACATGGACCATTGGCTTTGGTTGACAAACAAATGCCTGTAATTATGATTTTGACAAGAGATCCAGTTTATTGTACGTTGTATTTTATAATTGATTGTTGTATTAACTTAAACGAATTTGATTTATCATTATTTTTGTGGTTTGTGTAGCTAAATGTATGAATGCACTTCAACAAGTTACAGCTCGTGAAGGAAAACCTGTGCTCATTTGTGAACAAGGAGATTCTGAGACTATGAGTTGTGCAACTAGTGTCATTCAAGTACCTCACACAGTTGACTGTCTTCAAGGTATTAATTAATTTAAACATCTAAAAATAAATAAATGAAAAAATCTTATAATGAATCTTTTTTCTTATAGGAGTTCTTTGCGTTCTTCCAATGCAACTTCTCTCATATCACATTGCAGTACTCCGTGGTTGTAATGTTGATTGCCCAAGAAATCTTGCAAAGTCTGTCACTGTCGAATAGACTTTTTTTTGCAACAATCCACACATATTGTACCTACAATAATTTTTCTAAACTGCTAAACTTTTTCGCATATAATAATGTGAGATCTTCAGCAACACTTTTTCCACTTTATGAAAACAATTTCTATAATACTTTGTTAGCTTAAGTAAAAAAATCGTCAACCTCATGTATTGTATAATTCCAATACATATATCCATTGTACTACTCTACTAATCAAATAATTTTAACGCAAGTACCTTTTCTATAGTTTTATCACTGAAAAAATATGAATCATCAATAATAAATAATGCATGTCAAATTTTATAAAGGGGGTGAGGTATAAAAAAACTTTTATTCAATTTTATTTTTTTGAAAAATGTAATGGTGTAAGCTGTAAAAATTTAATAATTGGAACAAAAATAAGAAAATTTAATAAAAATAATATACTTGATTTTTTTCTAATCTCTTCCTCTTATAAATGTTTACTTTATACTTTTATACTTATACTATGCATTATTGAAATCTATGTAAAAATTTATCTCATATATATCAGGTACATATTATATATACCACCAAAGTAGTCAAACTGACTCATCGGCACCAGAAATGAGATAAGATTAGCAATTATCTTTAGTTTCAACCAACGGCAACTTTCAAAATACATTTATTTGTGTCACTTGTTAGAAAAAAATTGAAGCTCTCTTAACTGCCGAGTGTGTAAAATATAATATATATAATAATGTGCAATAACCAACGCTATAAAAAATATTGTATAGTGAAAGAGATATAAAATTTTTTTAAAGATTACAAGAAACTATGAGGCACATTTTAAGATTTTGTTTACCTCATCACAATATGGTGACTTTATTATTATTATTTTTGACATTATTACTATCATCAGTGTATTCTCAAGATTCTCAAGAATATCAGTGTATATCCAATACTTTAGAAGGCAAACTAAGTTTATTAGATTGTAAAAGCCAAACTGAAATACCAAGTGCCAATTTATCCATAGAGCATGTGATAGAAGGAATGCCCATAAAAATTTTAAGAATGAGTGATGATGGCTCAAATTCTATAACAAATATTCACAACAATGAATTTATTCAAAAGGATTTAAAAGATTTACAGACCTTAGTATTAAGAAAATGTTCTATAAGAAGTATTGAGCAAAATGGATTTAATGGTTTGAAAACTCTAACAACATTAGATTTAAGTGAGAATCAATTTACTTCATTTGATTTGAATATATTTAATCACACAATTCAATTAACAAACTTAAATCTAAACAAGAATCCTGAATTAAATCAATTACTTGGTGACTCTTCAAAATTTCCTTCTTCATTAAAACGACTTGAAAAACTTGAAATGAGCTCATGCAATTTAACAAGACTTCCAAATTTTTCTACATTGGAATCATTAAAAATATTAATTTTGAGTAACAATAGACTGACAACAATAGATGGAAAGATGCTTTCACCAATTCATATGTTAACAGAATTAGATTTAGTAAATAATCATTGGAAATGTGATTGTACCATTAGAAATTTCTTACAATGGATAAACTCTAACAATCCATTGACTAATTCAATTTTAACAACTACAAAATGTTATGAGCCACAACCTTTGGTAAATACAATATGGAAAGAGTTGAATATCACCTCTGATTTTATTTGTCAACCTAAAATTATCAGTTTTAAATTTAACTATCCTGAGGTCTTTAGTGAAGAAGTGAGTCAAAAAGATATCTCTGCAGGAAGTGATGTCAGCCTTGAGTGTGTAATTCAGAGTTATCCTCATGCTATTATTTCATGGTTGAAAGATGATAAACCAATACAACAAAGTAAAACTGTGTCATTTGAAACAAATGAAAAAATCATAGAAGACCAAGGACTAATTGAACGTTCTCTATGGCTAAGAATGACTAATGTTAATGAAGAAGAGAGTGGAGAATATAAATGTATTGGGAAAATTGACAATGACCAAAAAGTTGCTAAATCCATTGATCTTAATATTACTAATTTGAGTGATAATGAGTTTTCAACTTTAGACTCTAAAGCTTCAAATGCATGGATTTGGATTTTGCTTGCTGTTATTTTATCAATTTTATTAGTATTTGGTGCAAGTGGTGGTTTCTTTGTATGGAAGAGGAAAGATAATAAACGCCAAAAGAGATTAAAGGCACAAGTTATGGAAGAGTATCAAGTAAGATTTAAAATTTTTTTTATGTCAATTAAAAGTATAAATATCTAATTTTAATACTCTACACAGAAATCTCGTCTGGCTATGGAGGAAAGAGAAAATCAAAAAGAGATTAATAAAGAAAAAAATGAGCAAGAAGGAACAACGCCATTACTTGGCGATACAACAAATTCTTCAATCACACCATCAACTTCAAAAGCAATAGTATCTGCAGCTAATAGTATGATACCAGAGACTTTTATGTTACAACAATCATCTAATCAACAACAACCAATAAAATATTCTACAGCATCTCTTCGTCGTCAATATTTTGCTCGACAACATTCCAGTCCATCACCAACATCATCATTTCCAAACTATTATTATTCAACTCAACAACAGCAACGAAGACCACCATCAATATCTTCATTTACATCAGAACCACCACCAGAATTATTTTCTTCTGTTGGCTACTCTGCTACTTTACCAAGAAGATCTCGATTATCAAGTCTTGATGATGGACGTTATAGTCCAACTGGATCTTATCGCTCGACATATTCAACATTGACATATAATCGACCACGTTATAGTACAGCACGATGGAGACAACCAGAGATTAGATATGATGGTATTGGTGCTAGAACAACTGCTGATGGTGGTTCACAAACATCATTAAATAAAATTCCAAGTGGAAATACTACTAATACATTAGATAGTATCAATATTGGTTTGGCTAAAAGTAGTAAAGCTGGAAAGATAAATACTAATGGTGATATATATAACTCTGGTTTTCCATTAGCAATGAGTACTACACCAAAAAGTGCTCCAGCAATTATACATGAGCAAAGAAAATTAACAGCACATAGTCCATTGAGACATCAACAAGGTCCAAGATCAAAACCTGCTATTGGTAATGTTAATATGTTTAGTTTTGAAGCAATTAAAGAAGATGATAGAGAGCAAAAAGAAGAAGATGAATTGACTGTACTACAAAATCAATTACAACAAATTCCAATTAGTGAAAGTAAAGCAAATGTTGGTTATGAAATTAGTAGTATACAAAGAAAGAAGAAACCACCAAGACTTGAAGAAATTCCATCAAATTGGAAAGCAGAAAGAGCTAATTTTAATTTTAGAGATGTATTAGCTAAAATTGAGTCATCTTCTCCTCCTCCTAAGCCTGAAAGATCGCTATTGAATTTATCAACAAGAGAAAATAATGACGAAGAAAATAATGTAAATATTGGCACAGAAGTATAATAGTAGAATGTTATGTAGAAAGACAGAAATTAATTATAAATATATATATATGTTTATATATTCTAATAATATACATTTTTATTACATATATATTTCAACTAGAATATGGAAACATGATGAATTTAAAGAGTACAGTAAAATTTTATCACTTGTTCATGATTTCTTTATATGCCTTTTGATCTTGATACATACGTAAAAACACTTGATACTTTTTATCATGATAGACTTGATCCAAAGTTTCTGGTAATATTTTGTCATAACTCGAAGACATTTTTTCAATAACGCTATACAAATTATTTGTAGTAGTAGCAGCAGCAGCAGAAATAGCTGCACCAAGTAAAACTGGCTCTTTCTGATGACAAATTAGTACAGGAAGTCCAAGAGCATCAGAATGAGATTGGCAATATAATTTTGATTTTATTAGTCCACCACAAATTATTAACTCTTTAAAAGAATGTCCAGATTTTTCCATAGCTTCTTTTATGTGTCTACTGCCATAAGCTAATGATTGAATTGTTGCTAGATATAAAATAGCTAAATCATCTTTAGATGTTGATAGAGTTAATCCACAGATTTGTCCTTTAAGTGTAGGATCAGCTATTGGTGATCGATTTCCATGAAAGTCAGGATACAAATGAAAATCTTTGGTCAATTCACATAATCTTATATTTTTTGCTTTTGACATATTGTAAACCATTTCTTCTAATTTAGCTAGGACTTTGCTATATATTTGGTTCAAAAAAAATTTTAATGTCAAAATTTTATTCAATCAATTATTATTATTTCTTACCCATGACTTTTACCACATTCATTCAATAAAGCTGAATAACTTGGATGAGATGAAACTACATGATCAATCAGTTTTCCAGCTGCACTCTGTCCAGCTTCACTTAAATACATATCCTTAAAAATGACACCGTAATATGGTCCCCAAACACCAGATACAGATACAAAAGTTTCTTTTAAAGCCATATGACATGTACTTGTACCAGATATTAATGCTAATCTATTAGAAATATTCAATGTTTTGCTATCATCTTCTTCATTCTTTCTTCGACTTCCAATCATTCCAAGTACACCAGAATGAGCATCTATTAATGAAAATCCAATTTTTACTTTTGAAGTTAAACCAAGTTCTGTTGCAATGCTTGAATCAATCAAATCTGAATCTGAAGGAAATGACATGGGAGAATTGTCACTACTAATTTTTGGTAAAGCATCCAATAAACCAATTTGCTCAAAATAAGATTTATCCCAACAACATTTATTTTTAGTTGGATCATTTACAAAAGTCCATTTGCAAACTGTTGTACAGATTGATCTTTTAGTATTTCCACCAGTTGCTTTCCATCTTAGAAAATCACTTAGATCAAAATAATGTTTTGTTTTCTCATAGCTTTTAGGAAGATTATTTTTTAACCATAATATTTTTGGTGTTTCCATTTCAAGAGAAATTTTATTTCCAACATATTTTAAAACTTCATGTCCTGTGTTATTAATTAATTGTGCTTCTTTGGCTGCTCTATGATCCATCCACATAACTATATTCCATTTATTGTCACCATTTTTATTGATACTTACTGGATTATTAGATTCATCTATTGCAACTAAAGAGCATGTTGCACAGAAAGCTAGTCCTTTAATTGCATTATTGCTGTCAACATTTTTGATGACTTCCTAATGATATTAATTAAACAAAAACTAATATAAAACCAAAATATATGTAGTTACATAACACAT
Source organism: Oncopodura yosiiana (assembly GCA_009869805.1). Taxonomy (NCBI): domain Eukaryota; kingdom Metazoa; phylum Arthropoda; class Collembola; order Entomobryomorpha; family Oncopoduridae; genus Oncopodura; species Oncopodura yosiiana. The sequence goes on along the minus strand of VCNE01014810.1, from coordinate 12,214 downwards.
ACCTTTAAAACATAGCATACAGAATTCCAAATTTCATCACTGGATTGCTCATAAAACTCATTCTCAGGATTATTAATTGTAATTTCTTGAACAGCAACATGAAGTAATTCTCCTGATGAATTAAACAATCCAGCTCTGACACTTCCGCTTCCACAATCAACACCAATAAATAATTCTTCAGAACTCATTTTATAAATTCAGAGAATATAAATTGTCAACTTGTTAAGTTAAATGAATGACATTGAAGAATTAGAAAAAAGATCTTAAATCTCATGTGACATAAGTATGTGAGATCAAGGTCATTTTGTATCTTCTTTTATTTATCGAGCAAGTAGAGTATGATTCATTTAATAAAATTACCATAAATATAATCTAAAACATTTGCATTGAAATTAATAATGTTTTTCATAGTTATGTAAAAAAGTCTTTGTTCAGAGAATGCTTAACAAAACGGCGGGAGCTGTAATACAAAATTTTCTTTCGTAGAAGAAAAATTCAAAAAAAGATACGTTATTGTTATGCATTATTTTTGTTTACTTACTCCTAGTTTTTGTAGTTTGTAAAAAAAATCATTTTTCTATCAAAATTACTAAATGACATTTTGAAAATTTTACACTATTTGATTCACTGAACATTGATTTCTACAGCTGTATAGTTTTCGGTAAGTTTTTCTAATTATTTTGTAGAATATTTCTGATCAGAAAATCGTGCGCCCTTCCGTATTTTTAACTCCATTCTCTTCATGTGTTTCTAGATCATGGATTCTAAAAATCAAAAATTATATCATTCAGACGAAGTTTGTATGATTCATAATGGACAGCTTGTGTTTGGAATTGTTCTTCAGCAAGACAAGGATTATACTGATGACAATAATAGTAGCGGAGATAAACTGTCAAATGTCTACTATCAAGTTGAATGGATATCAGATCCTAGTGATCAGCCACCAAAAGTTGTTTCGAGATCAAATGTAATAATAATGCATTAAAATTAAAGAATATAACATTGTGTATCTAACCGCTATTATTTTATGATTTCACTTACAGCTCACATTGACTGATCGGGCTATTGTAAAAGGATGCAAAGTTAGACATGTCGACAGAGAAAAACAAAATATGATTGGATTAGTTCGCAATGTCATTGTTAGTGCTGACTTACGTATTATTGGTACAAAAACGGTTATTGCCAATGTTCCTATCAACAAATTTACTCCATTGAAGGTAAGGTGAAAAGAATTCAAAATTAATTTTAAAAACAGTTTATTAATTTATTGACATTAAATATTTTTATTTATGGACAGGATTTCAAGCAAAGAAGTATTGTCTATTCAAAAGGATGGCTTGGCTGTATAATTGATACTGGTAGAAGTGCTACAATTAGATATATGAATGGAAAAAGAGTTGTAGCTTCACTTACAGATCTTTTACAAAATGGACCATTAACTCAAGAAGTTGCGAGTATTAATGAAGTTATTCAATATAGTACATTTTCTTCTCAAAATCTTAAAGTCTTGACTGAAACAAATGAAAATCTAGATCCAAATGTTGATTCAAATACACTTCCATGTAATGAACTATCTGCTTTAGATAATATTTTACGAAATCTTGTATTTGTTGAAGACTGTGCTGTTGAGAGTGTCACAGTAAATTGGTGTGTTCAAGTTGATGTTATGTATCCTGATAAACCTCCATCATTTTATAAGGCTGAAAACTTGAAAAAGTTACAAATTGTTAAAGAGGAACAAAGTTCAGAATCTGATTATTCTGTTGGAAACTTAGGAAGGCAAGTAAAATAATATATTGAGCGTTTATCAATCAACTAACATTTTGTTGAATTTGATAATAATTATAGACACGTTTTGGCAGCTGATGATGATTTGTTGAGTTATGCAAGATGGAGTAAAGAGATTATTAGTGAGATAATGCCAGAAAGTGAAATTAAAAAGTTGGCTAATACTTATGATGATTCTTTACCTTCTATGAGAGCTTATATTGAAAATCCAGAAACAATACTTAAAAATTATTTTAAAAATATAGTTGTGGAGATTGCTAAATTGAGAACTCTAGTTGATGTCATGTATCAAGTAAGTAATTTTTTATTTGTAGTAGTACATAAAAATTTATTCAATTAATTTAATTGTCTTATAATTTTTAAGGACGGCTCAATGGATATTTGTTCTTCAATGGATTTAACTCTTGTTACTGGATCTCTTTTAGAAAAAACATTGATGGTTGGTGACTATGTTTATTCCAAATCAATGGGAAAAAAATGGAATGAAGTTTATGGTGTTCTTCAACCAAGCACCGAATTACAAAAATATACTATCAAAATGTTTGATTGTTCTAACGGTAAACAAATATCAACAACGCCAATTACAATAGCAGAAAATTTAGTAAAACCACATCCAAGATATTCATCTCTTAATGAAACAAATACTGTTGTTGTATGTAATACACCAGATTGTGGAACAAGAATTGGACATGTACAAGGAAATAATTTACTAGGAAAAGTTAGAGTATATTTTATTGATTCAAAAAGAGAAGAATGGTGTAACGTAACAGAATTGAATATTTTTACAAGTTCAGGATTTGATTTGGATGTTATCTATAATTGCATTGTTGACGACTCACCATTTTTTACACAATTACTTCCAAAAAAGAAATTTGAAAATGATATTCAAACATTGAAAGATATTGATGAGATTTGGAAAGATGATACTAGTACTCGCCGATCCCGTGATAATGCATTGACTAATTTAGTCTCATTTATTAGTAAATTTCAGTAAGTAATAGAATTTTTAAAAAAATTTAAATATACAATTAGTAAATTATCTTAATCTTACTTATTCCTTTCTTTTATTTTTTTTATTTAAAAAAAACAACAACAGAAGAGCAGAAAGAAAATTGGGTGTTGCTGGAAAATATTTGTCACTTTCAGTTGTGAGTGATGCTACAAAACAAGTTAATGAAATGCTACTTAAAAAAATGTATTCAAATGCAAAAACATCAAATGCTGTTAGAGAATTTGTAAAGAAAATTAAAGCCAGTGCTGAGGAATTTTTAGAATATCTCAAGTTACATGATGAAAATGAGGAAGATAGTACTGATAGTTCAAATGGTAGTAATCCTGATATATCAATGGAAATGGATATTGATGAACAACAACCATGTTGCTCTGCATCATTTATTAATAATAACAATAAAAGTTGTTGTTCCATTTTTGATAAAAGTATTGTCGTTGTTGATAATTGTCCAAATCAACATAAATACAAAGATCAAAATAAGTATGAACATGGAAAATCATTTTTGTCAAGAGTTCAATTAGAACTTAATAATCTTAGAAAATCTTGTCCTACTGGAATTATATTGAAAATTTATGATGATCGTATGGATTTAATGTCAGTTTTGATTTCTGGACCTGATAATACACCATATGAAAACTCTATATATCTTTTTGATGTTTGTCTTCCTACAAATTATCCATCTGTTCCACCTCGATTTCATTTTCTCCCATGTAGTGCTGGTAGATTAAATCCTAATTTATATGATACTGGGAAAGTATGTCTTAGTTTGTTAGGAACATGGGAAGGTAGAGCTGATTATGAGAAATGGACACCATTAAGTGGATTGAATCAAGTATTAATATCAATTCAAGGACTGATTTTAGTAACTGAACCATATCATAATGAGCCAGGATTAGAAGTAGGAGGACGTCATTCTTCTGGTCTTGTTGAAAGTCAAAGACTTGGCTACAATGCAGCATTACTACCAAAAATAGCTACAATGATGACGAATCAAATAAACTATCCAGTAGAACCTTGGAAAAATGAAATTTATTCATTTTATAAAGAAAATGTACCAAAATTTATTTCTAAATGGGAATCATATTTGAATGCAAGCAAGAAACCAGAGTATACTATTTGTCCAATGACTGATGCATTCAAAAAAACAATGAGAAATCATTTGAAGAATTTGAGTAAAGCCATTAAAGATCTTCCATGAATGAGAAAACAAATGAAAAAGGTGCAATATAATAATTACCTATGTAAATATGATGTGTTAACAATAGTTACCTGATATAATACTTTGCTGTACGCTTACAAAAAAAAAACAAAAATAGTCTTTCATAAATGAACTGAATCTCTGTGAAAAATGAATTAACTTATCTAGTGCACATTGCACATGCAACAAAAAATCATTTACAAAAAAACAATGAAACAATCTATTCTTATTAAAAAATATTAGTACATTTACTTAGTTTTAGAATATGAACTTGCTTATGTATTATTTATTTAGTTATAGTTTATTCATCCATATATATTTAATAATTGAATTAATTATACAACAAGTATACAAGTACATATATGATATAGAAATATGAGATATCAAAGTGGCTACTTATCTGAAGAATAAATCAATTAATTATATTATATTAAGTTAATAATCAATCTGTCTGTTATGTATTGAATAATTTACATATTGAAAGCTTGCATCTTTGATGAAGAAGAAATTCCTTCATCATCATTTGAGACAACAACCTTTAAAACATAATCTGGGTTTGTGGCTAATTTCTCATTCATTTCTGCTAGTCGTTTATTTAGTTCCATACAAACACCAATTTGACCTTCCACTTTTTGCATCACTTTTCCTTCAACCTTTTGGCCTTCAAGCATTATAACAATACCGTCTTTCTGGTTAATCTTGGCATAAATATCTCCATCTTGAATCTAGATAGCAAGAATAAGAGTTGAATTAGTCATTTAAAACCCCAAATGAAAGGCAAATCAACTTACCATTGACAATATATATTTTTCTGCTTGTTGTGCACCACCACTTAATTGTACTCGAGATGCTACATCAGCCAAACTAAGTGTGAGAAAAGTTTTTGTCAGCCTTTGAATATTAATTTTTGTCTGAGCACTTTTGACTTGCTTCACCAGACCAAAATTTCCATCTCTACATATATTCAAATACGCAATAGAAATTATTAATTTTGAATATCTAAAAAAATAAGATTATATTACCTTCGAAATACTTCTTGATGACGATTGAGCACATTATTCAATTCACTTGGATTGTGAGATATAAAAGCATTAGCTAAATCACCATATTGTGATGCAGTTGGTTTCAAAACTCTGTTGATAACTTGTGCTGAACATTTTGGAGGTTGTGGTAAATCACCAAAATGAATAAGCGACAATAGAATATATTTTTTGTATGATTCTAGCATAATATGAGAAAGAGTAACAGCAGGAACACGAATACAAGCTTCAAGAAAGAAAATTGCTTCACGGAATTTCTTTAGGGCAGCATAAACTAATCCTCCATAGTAAAGATATAGAAGGAGAGCCTTACAGTCGCTACCTTTGATCTATATTTTAATAAAAAAATAATTATTAGTTACTAAAAATGTTTATTTAAAATTTTATAATATAAGTACCTCTGGACTGAAATCATCAATATCATCAGTAAGGAAAGGCAAAGCTGTCTTTAAACAAGATGAAGCAAGACACATTTCTAACAAGATACAATGAATACTTGTAAGTTGTTTTGGATGTGTTTGCAATTTTCTTATTGCATTAGTTGCTAATCCAATTCCTTTTATACATAATTTTCTTTTTCCTAATTGATCAGCAACAACTTGAAAAATATCAGCCACTGTAATTTATATAGACATAAAGAATGAATTATGAATTTATGTCTTAATTGAATTATATACGGTAACTTGTAAATTACATATAGTTGGAGCCAAACGAAGTTGTCCTTCATCAGCAGTATCCAAAAACGTTGATAATTGAGTTGTAAATGTATCAAAATTAGTAGTTAATTCAGTTGACTTTGATTTTGCAGCTAATAATCCAAGTGCTCCTAAAGTATAAGCTGGATCATTTAATTGACCTAAAGCTCCATCCAATGCTGCCCAATTTTGACGTGATAAAATATCACTATATTTTGCAATATTATCCAAAAATTCTTTCGATGTTTGTCCTGTTAAAAAGACATCAAAACAAAATGTATTGTTGATGATGAAACAAAGTTCTGTTAGACAATAGATTATTTTAGATGAATGACTTACCTCCAGTGCTTCGCACAGTTTGCAAATAAGCTTCCATTTTCAACAATATTTTGTAAGATTTCAAAAAAACCAAAAAAGATTGAAAAAGATTTGTGAGAAAATTGCCGAAATCAAAATATGAAGGATTTTACAATTCGCGCTGATTTTAGAGCGCCGATAAGCATATTTGATTTTGACATTTCACAGATTTTTTTTGTCAAAAAAAGTGAAAACTTTTCTTTTCAAGAAATTAATTTTTATAATTATGAGATTAATTAATAGACTTATAGTTTCAGCTAAATTTTTTGTAGCTGTGTCAAAGGATTTAGCTCGGTTATTCTTTTTTGCATTCCTTTCATATGCTTCAGCTTTTATTTCAGTTTTATTTCCTCCGTCAATGAAAGATTTGAGTCGAGAAAGAATTTTGGTAAAAAAAGTTAATTTGACATTTTATTAATATTGTTAGATTTTAATTTGTTTCTTTATCTTTTATATAGATTGTTGGTGCAGCTAATGAACTAGGCTGTGCCATTTCTCGTCAGTTGGCAACTTTGAAACCAGCATCATTAATTTGTTGGGATATTGACAAAAAACAAAATGATTATTTGGTTCGAGAACTAAAACAAGAAATTGGTGCCAATGCTTATGGATATGATATTGATGTCTCTCAAAGAACTCAAGTTTCTGTTGTTGCTGATAAGGTAATTGAGAATGAAAATATCATATACTGTGAAATCTGCAATCTAAATTAGTCTTGTTTCTCGTTTATAGATCAGACAAGATCTTGGAGATGTTACAATAATTATTTATAATGCTCAAATTATTCCAAATCATCCATTTCTTTCTCATAATCCAAGAGAAATTGAGCGTGCATTTCATGTCAATGTTTTTGCTCTAATGTGGACAATAAGAGAATTTTTATCAGCAATGATTCAATCAAAGAAAGGACATATAGTTGCAATCAATTCTACTGCAGGAATTTTAGGAATTGGAAACATTGTGCCTTATTGTGCTACTAAACATGCAGTTCATGGAGTACTAGAAGCTTTAAAAGATGAATTGAAATTTACAGAAAATATTAAATTCACAGAAGTATTTCATGACTTTTGTATTCGTGATAATATTAATGAAGATACCACCGATGAAACAGAAACATTAGACAGTAATGTCGATAATAACGATAGATTTAGAACAACAGCTTCTGTGTTAGATTATGAAAATGCAGCAAAGGCTGTCATTGAAGGAATTGGAAGAAACTATGAGTATGTTTACATTCCACGTTTGCTACAACTATTTGGAACAACCGGAAAGTAAGTTTACTGAAAAAGCTATATCTTATTATTTGAATTTAATTATTTATCCAATTTCAGGGCTCTTTTACCAAAAATCCAAAGAGCAGCAATTAAAATGAGTGAAAGATATAGATTTTCAAAGATTTCCAAGCAATAAAAGAAGAGTATAGGTTAACCTTTAAATCATCGAGCAATCAAACTTAAACTACCATAATTCAAGACTGATTCGTCACATTTTTAAATACCAAGATCATTATATTTTATGAATATGAATATATTTTTCTGTCCGCTAATCGAATGTAAAATAAAAAGATAAAACTTTTTCGCAGCTAAAAAATTCTTCAACAAAAACCGTTTCCTCTTTTTTGCATTATCTCATTATGCCCCAAGTAAATTATAAGCAAAACATTTTCACAGCACCAATTTTGAAGAAGCCGACACAATTGTCAAGTCATTGCCAATTTTCAATTCCTCAAGTTTTCATCAGTGAAAAAACATTAATTATTGTCGTAATTTTAATTAATTTATCTAACAGTTTGTTGTAGTTGAAACTAGAAACATTTCGGTAAGTTTATATTATTTAACAAGTAGAAATCTTACTAAAACTTGAGCTTTTTTGCGTGTAAGGTTTCTATAAAAGAAAAAAGACATCAGAAAATTAATTTTGATTTTTACTGTTCAATTACAGTCATGTCTCGAGGAAGTAGTGCTGGTTTTGATCGACATATTACAATCTTTTCTCCAGAAGGACGACTTTATCAAGTGGAATATGCTTTTAAAGCAATTAATCAAGGAGGTATTACGTCTGTAGCATTAAAAGGAGTTGATTGTGCTGTTGCTGTAACTCAAAAGAAAGTTCCAGAGAAATTGATTGATCCATCAACAATTACTCACATGTTTAAATTGAGTAAAGGAATTGGATGTGTAATGACAGGTTATAAGAGTATATTATTTTATTTGGTGATGAAGAGATGATGACAAAGTTAATATAACTTTAATTGTTTATTTACAGGAATGTTTGCTGACTCTCGCTCTCAAGCTCAACGTGCAAGAATTGAAGCAGCTAATTGGAAGTATAAGTTTGGATATGACATTCCAATTCATGTTCTTTGTCGTCGTATTGCTGACATTTGTCAAGTCTATACTCAAAATGCTGAAATGCGTCCACTTGGATGTAGTATGATACTTATTGGAGTTGATGAAGAACATGGTCCATGTGTTTTTAAAACTGATCCTGCTGGTTATTATTGTGGATATAAAGCTTGTGCTGTTGGAGCTAAACAAACTGAAGCACTTTCTTTTCTAGAAAAGAAATTCAAGAAAACTGAAACTTATGAATGTAATGATGCAATTCAATTAGCTATTCAATGCTTGTGTACCATTCTTTCATCAGATTTGAAACCAAGTGAAATGGAAGTTGCTGTTGTAACAAAAGATAATCCAGACTTTAGAACTCTAACTGAACAAGAGATTGAAGGTCATTTAACTGCATTAGCAGAAAAAGAAGCTTAGAAAAACAGATTACTACTTTATTATTAATTAATCTTCTATTAAAAACCAGCAAGAAAAAAATAATAAACTGTTTAATATTAAAAAAGGCTATAAAAATTATCAAAAATAGAAGTAAGTTAGGAAAGGGATGTGTCTTGAGAAAAATGTATTATATGATTTATAATAAACAATATTATATTGGAATTTGTACGGTCAAATAATAATAATAAAAAAAATATATAAGTTGCTGGAATAAAATTTTAATAAATTCTCCATAAAAAAATGCATCTCATCTCTGAAAGACTAGAACATGAAATAAGCATAATACTCTCCCGCATATTTTCAATGTGTTTTCAAACTTGTAACGGAACGTGGAAAACAGAATTTTGATTTGAGTAGAAAAAATATTTTGCAAGTTTTTAATAATTCTCTAGACTTCAAAAAGTGAACTGAAAACACTGCAAACAGGTAAAATTACAAACTAATTACAACTATTCCACTGTCGTTGTTATATTAGCAAAGTTTTGAATGTTAGTTTCAGTTTCAAAATTCATTGATCACAGAATTTTAATAATTTTGTCATTATTTTTCAGTTGATTGTACATCGAATTTCGTTTGGTTCTTTTTTGAGAGTGGACAAGCAGTCATGGCGCTCAACCCACAATATGATGCAATTGGTCAATCATTTACACAACAATACTATTCCCTTTTTGATAATGCTGAGACAAGAGCTCAACTAATAAACTTGTATCACGTATGTGCTTAGAAAATAACTAAAACACTTTGTAGTTAGTATTCATTGACTAAAGAATTTGATTATATTATAGCCCACTGAATCACTAATGTCATTTGAGGGCCAACAATGTCAAGGAGCAGCGAAAATTATGGAGAAATTCGGTGTATGTGTAATCATGATGAAATATCAAAATATCAACAAATAAATGGTTCCTTCTTTTGTCTTAATTTTACAGAGTCTATCATTTAGAATGATTCAACATCTAATCACCGCCGTAGATTGTCAGCCTATGTTTGATGGTGGAATTTTGATTAATGTTATTGGAAGACTAAAGACTGATGATGATCCACCTCATACTTTTTCTCAAACATTTGTACTAAAACCTTCACCAGGTATTTATTAATCATAATTTAATTCCCCTTTAAATCATTTTTATTATTATGTCTAAAAAAACACATTTCTTCTTGTTTCAGGAGCTTTCTTCTGCCAGCATGATATCTTCCGTTTGGGAATTCACAATACATTGTGAATTAAAAATAATAAACTAACTCATAAATACTTATTACTGCAATTTATCTAATTGTCACGCCACTTTTGCACAAAGTGTGAAACATAATAATAAAAAATAAAGAAAATATTATGACGATGAATGATATGATATAAAATATAGCTATTTTGCAAGCAAATACACTTTTTGTCTTATGGCGTTTAACTCTTGTTATTCCTTTCCTTACTGTTATAAAAAAGATAATCTGTAAAATATGTTTGTTGATCCAGAATGTGGAGAAAAAAAATAAAAAATGCTCATTATTATAGCTATTCTTACAATTTATGAAAAAAAGTATTATTTCATTTTCATTATTTACCGTCCACATAAGCTTCAGCTTAGCGCTTGCGCTTCAACTCTTGTTTGACAGCAGAAAGAAGCGAGCGAGCGAAGTTGTTTGGATGGAATGTGAATCAGTTGAAAAGTGTTCTAGCAGAGAGAAACAACACAAAATGTGCCTTTACTGCTTACAAGCTGTAAAGTTGATTTAGCAGTGCTTACATTCCATGAAATAACGAACGAAGGACTGTTACAACACTAAAGGGACCATATAAAAAATTTGGATCATTTCATAAGGTTTGTCCGTTTGAATTTTCTTTTTTTGAAATTTGTCAACAAACACCAATATGTGAATTGTTTACAAATAACAAACACAGACGATCGATAAAATTTCATGGAAGGATATAAACACAAAATTCTTTGACTCTTTTTAGTCCACAGAGATATAATAATATTTTAGTGATATAAATATTTTAATTCTACCGATGTCGGCTTGAATTTCTAATCCAGAAAGTAATCTAAGGTTAATATTTAATTAAGTCAAGGTTGTATATTTTGTCACATTTTCAGTATTCCATGTTTGCGTCAGTTTAGTTGCGTCGTCTTTTATCAATTTTTTCTAGTTGAAGGCTTTAAATTCCATGATTAGATTTTGAAAATTTTAAAAGCATGTTAATATTCTAGCATAAAAATAAGTTGTCTTTTCTCTTGGACTTGGCTCATTTTGATTTCAAAACAATAGAGAGTGTTTCAATGTTTTACGATTAAAGTTGGACTATTATTACAGAATAGAATACCAACCTATTTAGATACAGGTGTGTAAAAGGATAAAATGTAACAAGAAAATGAAAAATAAGGCTACTATTATTATTACACTGTGGGAATTTTGCCAGTTAGTGGATTGAGATTTTCATCGCCTTTTCTTATTTTATAATATACTGCTCTATGCAAAGTATATTTATAAAGTAAGTGTCTCATGCAAATGCAATTATATTATGAACACGAGCTTATAGAATTTCTTCAGTCTTCATTCTTCAACTACTTTTTTTGTAACAACAACTAACCATCTATCTATATCTATAGTAGTTTAGTGTTAGAAAAAGAACCGTGGGTAAAAATGCTAAAAAGAGTTGTTGTTTGCAAACAGGAGGAAATAGTTTACTTTCAATTCAGTATTTAACGAGATATGAGATAAATTTCTCACCGTGTCATCTAATATGTCGCCGGCAATACGCTTGATTATACACACAGAATTACTCAATTTTCATTCATGTATACAACACAATATCGTATGTATTCAAATTGACATGAAAGGGTAATTATAATTTTTTATATCTCTTTCATATTTTACAATTATACTTCTTCAAAGAATCGTAATATTAAATTAAACTATTCTATATAAGAAAGTAAGTAGGTACTTGCTTCTGGGTCAGTCAGTCAGTTGCTAAATTTATGTATGCTCAATTATAATAACGTGATTCTACATTCAAAACATTAATTATGTTTGAAACTTCATTAGCATCTGGTTTATATTTGATGTTGTTATATACACTTTCTTTTCTTCCTTCTGGAATTTTAATCCTCTTCTACTACTTTATTATAAATGCTTTCGACTCAAGGTCATAATTTAGTTCATGAGCAATTTATGTACATCAAATCAAATGCTATATATTACATCAGTGATCTGACAGTGATTAAAGTATTATGTATATTATAACTACAGTAAAGTACGCGAGTAAGCAACACGGTAGTAAGCAATTTATGGCTTTTAGCAATAATTTACTGCTGCTTGGTTGGCTGTGTACTAAGTATACGGGG
>VCNE01014787.1:0-12246 GCA_009869805.1 Oncopodura yosiiana | reverse complement strand
TTAATTTAAGAAAGCCAATTGTAAAAGAAGGTTGACTAGCTCTTGCTCAAATTACTAAGATTGCATTACAATCACCTGTTGCACAACAATGAGAGCAACTACACTCTTCAGAAAACAAGTTATCATACATTTCCTCATTTTGCTACACTGAGAGTAGCGCCTGTTATGTAGTTAGTAACTAACTCAGTGCAGATTCGTTTTGTGGTGAGTGTACATACCACTTTCTCTTTCTCAGCTCAGGTGTACTGAGCAGAAGAGAAAAAATTACAAAAATTTATTGCGAATGTTTTTCTATGGATTTGGAAACATTTGCCAATTTACTAGAATATCATAATGGTAAGTAACTAAATAAAATACAAATCGTAAGCAAAAGATAATACGATTTACTTAATGAGAAATGTTTGATGTTAAATTTGCAAAGGAAAAAGGTGCCACTGATGCAGATTTGAGGATTCGAAACTATGGAATTTTTATATGTATCTGATGGAAGCTCCTGCAAATTAAAAAGAATGGGATTATAAAGAATTTCAGTGAGTTACATACATATTAAACTTAAAAAATATTGTGCACAGTATGACGTATAAGAGAAGATTGAGACAAATTGATCAGTGCAAAATTAGGTCAGTAGGCTAAAGTGTGTCAAAGATGACATTATGCTGAGCGTAATTAATTAGAAGCTTAGCAATTACTTAGAAAGCTAGCGTACGAAAGCCGCTTTGATTTTTTGTGACATATTATGTGCTACATTGTAAGATATTACAGGAGTTGAAGTTGGGATAACTATTGAGTTAAATAAGTTTGAGTTTAGACATCTAATCTAAAGCTACCTGATTTGTAGTATAGCAGTTTAGAACAGTTGCTCTCAAAGAATAAAAGTATCTTAACTCTTTAGTCAACTGTACTTATAATTTATGAAACACGGCTCAGTCAACAGCTTTCCAAACCAATATTTATTTCTAATTTGCACAACCTACAATAATATTTCAATTATCTTTCTTTTAGATTTCAGAGTGAAGAAATGGGCTCAACTCTACTACAACTAATGGAAACTAGCGATAGATGAAAGCCAATGGATTCAGCTGCAGCCAAATCTCTCTCCGTGGTCTCCAGTTTTAATCAAGAAGTTTCAGACATCAATCATAAATTTATATATAAAACATCTTAGACTTGTTACACAAGTACTAAAAAAATTCCACTTCTAATTCTAACTTGACAGTGGTATTGTCAATTTAAATCAACCTTTTAAAAGTCCCCTGTAAAGTTCAACATTTAAAATGCTAATATTATGGTACATAATTTTGCAATTTTTATGGATATACTGTGAGTAAGTATTTTCCTTGATATTTCTACACTAAAACAGTTTGTGAGAAACTCAGTTCAGCAATTCTACTAATTGAAAACGAACTAATTCCTAAGAGTGATGAATCAGAGTGGTAGTTAATTGTTCGGGTAAATTGAATCTAAAAAATAAGATTATTATTAATTATTTTTTAATTTACGCCTTCGAATGCATTTAATTGTTTCATTTCTGAGAAGCATTAAATTCTGGTTATCCTCAGCAAGTCCATTCTGAAATTATTAGTCTTCAACTCAAAATAGATCTGATTGATGCAAAATAAGCCTTTTAAAATATTCTAGTTATTTAAAAGACTCATAAATGGTAATAGAATAAGTATTAAAAGCTAACTATAGATATAAGATTTAATAAGAATCCCGACTATTAAGGTATTAGCCGAGAATTTTCGCACAATACAAATTTGATTATATCTAGCCAGTTTTATTAGTTACACTATTGTCAAATTAGAAGTGTCGCTACTAACGCTACTGCAGTTCTAAAAGGTGGCCCTTTTTAATGAGAGTGAAATAAAAGGACTCAAGACAAGTTTAATTTAGAATTTGAGATTTATTTACAAGTATAGGCATACAAGTGTACAAGAAGAGGAATTAGAGAAAAATGAGTGAATCTCACATCATACACACACATTACATCTCCAGACATCTACAACAATAGTTTGATTTACATTCAATCAAGGTCGCATAATATTAGCTTACGCAACGATTTTGGGTAAGAAAGCTATCAAGGACAATTTGTAGTTATGCTTGTAATATATAGATTCATTTAGATCTAAAGACCAACAGTAGAGTATTACACTTAATAACAATACAAGCTTAGAATTACACATATACATTGTTGGCATACGAAAGCTGAGCAAAGGTATAAAGGTATATAAAAGTATACAAAGAGAAGTGAGAGAGACCTAACATGCGTTACACAATGCAAACTTTTAGAGTCAAACTCTGAACCTATTATGAGTTAATCCTAATTCCGGAAACGGCCAAGCTGATTTGTGAAAATCTTACAGTAGATATCTTACAGTATTCTTTGTAGCTATATAAGTTTGGAATTATTAAAGATGAATTAGAAGAAGATTTCACTAGTAAAGATTTGTTCTACGAAATGAATGAAATTTATCTGGTTAAACTACTAAAATTGCATAACAAAGATCTGCCAGGCCTGATAGCCTTTGACGATTTTGATTACTCTCCTTACGATTGTCATATTCGTTTAGGTTAGTTTTGAAAGGAAATTGATATACGAGATAATTATTATATTATTATATTGCTAATTTTAATTGCACTGCAATTTATTTGGTAAATTCCTAATTGCATAACTGAGGTAATGTTTTGTCATGTATTGAATTAATTTTATATGCGTGTTTTGGATATGTGAAAGGAAATTTAGTTTTTTATATACAGTCGAATATGTTTACTGTAGACATACATAAATTTAACCAAGAAGTTAAAATGTGAAGAAAAGAGAACTAACATATTTTACATTAGTATCGTAGCTAATAGTTAAAATCTTCATTACAGAAAACGATGAGAAACGGTTTAATATAATAATTCAGTGTTGCGTTGTATGGATGTAATAAACTCAAGTTATGTACTATTCGTTGATGCAGTGGCGTATGATATTTTTATAAACAATTCGGATTTATTGGTTTAAATATTGAGGCCTTACCAGTATATAAAACGTGCAGAGCACTAAATTTTAATATTGTCATAAAATACAAAAAGAAGCATGCCTGTGAATTGTATGCACAGGCATGTGTGTTACTATAATATGTATCATAAGAAGAAATAAATAAATTGAGAGTATAGGTATACTCCTCAAGCTCTCAAAACGATTTCTGAATAATCATTTATGACCTTTGACCTTAACCTCTTGTAACCTTTTTTACTCATACATTACCCAACCTAAATCATGTGCAACCAATTTACATCTTACATCTGTTCATACTCTGCTACAATCCATAAGTAAAATCACTGAAAATAAATTAAGTAGTGAATTTTTTGCGCAGTTATTGTCAAATATTCTAAGAAAAATGACACGTATGTTTGATGGTGGTAGCTTCTCAGTGACTGGAGCAAAAATTATTGGCTGGATTGGATTGGTATGAAGTACTTCTCATTGTCACATTTTCTGCTAAAATTTGTATTTAGGTCGATGCAATCTTTAACATTGGGCAAAATGGTTCCATGATGAAAATTCTCTATGGTGGTTATATAATACCAAAAACGCAACATGAATGTGAGTACCTACAGTAAATCTTTTAGTAAATAAGGCTCTATGAAATTTGTCGGGTTTAAATAATGCTAATGTTAATTTAATTTATATGCAGCTGATTTGTTGCAAGAGGAAAGAATTTTCTGGACTGCCCTTTTCGTCGTAGTAGTGCTCAATGCTTTAATTAATATTTTTCTATTAATTGGAATTCATGAAGTGAGTTCTGGTGAAATGAATCAAATGTTGTAAATACTCCTTTTAATTGTAATGTAATCTCTTTAAACAGAAATATCTCGCACTAATCAAATCTTGGATTGTTTTTCGCACAATTGCTTTAGTTGTAGCTGTAATCACTACAATTGTGAAATTAGTGTTTGGTTATGGATTTGATGTAGATGACGTAGTCATAATAATTTCCTTTTGGTGGATTACTGTTGTCTATGGAGCCTACAAGCAATTAGAAGAGGAAAAGAAAAAACCTGTCCTCTTCACTCCTGTCCGATGACAACAACATACAAATGAGACCACTCCTATGATATTTGAATATGCATATCCTACTAAGTAAATGGTGTAATTGTCACAATAAGTAAGATTTAGAATGTTAATTATGTCATGGCCACTTTTGCCATCAAGGAAATTTGTCGTGCAACCAACAATAAAGCTCTATTAGCGCTACATACAACTGACTTGTGAGTGAAGTGAGTGAGCTTCTAATTTAATATAATCTCCAGAATTGTCGTAAGTGATAAAATTAGATGTTAAATTGACAATTGGAATATTATATGGAATAAATGGGTTTTGGAGCAAAAGAGAATTTGTACCATTGTCTAATTCAAATCTTCCATTAATTGGTTTATCACTATACAATTGGTAAATGTCAACTTTACCACCACCACTAATGTTAATTTCATTTACTTCACTGCCATGAACTTTAAAAATGCTAATCCAATGAACTTGTAGAAGTTTGCATTTGGAACATTAACATAGTCCCTTAAGTGTTGCGTATCAAATACTGTGTAAAATTCTCCTTAGACGAAATGAGAATGTTAACTTTATCTTGAGTCAGAAACTTCAGCTGGAAGTACATTGGCTCATTGCAATCTAATGGTTTTAGCTTATAGCCGTAGTCACATTGCTCTTTAGTAATCTTAATTGTACCATTGAGAAAAACAAAGTTGGTAATTTCGTTTACAGAAAAGTCTAAAAGAACTGTATATTGAGTCATAAAACGAACTACCTAATTGGATTCCACAGAACGTCTGGTAATTAAAAAAACTCGGTTGAGCTTCTCATTATGTGGTACAGCTTCTAAAGAGCGAATCACATAATTATGAGTGAGATGTTTTGACAAAAACTGAGAATGCAATTAAAAGTAGCGATATTGTTTGATTGGATTATTTTTATTAAAGAGTCATTTTAAACCAGAATATTTTACATAATTAGATCATAATGAAATTCAACAATGTATTGGTCTTCACTTTTTACTACATGAAGTTTGAAAAGTGAAAATATTGCCAAGCCTGATTTAACCCGGGAGTCAATGCTTCACTATATAGTTGAACATTGTCAAAGTTAAACTGAGAAGAATTTTTTGATAACAACATATTAACATGGAGCAATACACTATACAGACGTTTATTAGTACCAATGATAGACTATTAATAAAACAACAATTGATAATGGTAAATTTTGTCGAAAAACCGTTTTCAGAACCTTTAATTACATCTACATTCAATCAATTAGAATTTGTTTCCAGTACTCGAACAGTTGAGTGACGAAATATTAACTTCGCTGGGGAAACAAAATTTTTTTTGACACGTCGTCTCAAAGTAAAAATAACTCTCCTCATTACCCTATGACGAGTGTCTGTTTACAAACTAGCTAGCTTAACTTATGTAGCGAGTAATTACATTGACTTGGATTTTGAAACACTATACCAATGTGTTACGATGGTAAGTTGATAGAAGAGCCTATTATTGTTAATTAACATGGTATCATTCTTTGGAGAAATAGTTGAGCTCATCCTGAAGAAAAATTTAATATGTCTCCAAACCTTTGGATACAGTTTCAAATCCTGGAAAAAATGGTATTTTTTAAATGACTTTTACATAATATACTTTTAGTCTAAATAAAAGCTTACGTCTTTAAAGAAGATTTAACGCCAGATCTAAAAGTCTCAAGGGATGTTAGCAATTAATGGCTTCGGACCTGCTACATTAAAAATGGAACAAATCTGTCTTTAGATTCACTATACGTTTATACTGTTAAAAAGATTATACACTACCTGACATTTCACCTTGCTATATTTAAGCTCTCACGTCAATTTAGTAGCCAATGGTTAAAATACGTTTGCAATTATCAGTTGCAATAAAAGAGCGACTAGACTAACTCTCTGCCGAAACTTGACTGTTGCTCTACAACACAAACGCCTTTATGGAAGTGTTGCTCACCTTGCTACGCCACAGGTCTGTATAAAGTACAGTGAAGTCTGTCTATAAGAGTACCCATTTATAACGGTGACTTTTCAATCTCCAGCTTAAAGCCTATCTAAAGACATTATATTGCATCTCTCTATAACGGTTCTGCATATAAGAGTATTCTGCTTATAACGGTCTATTACCACTCAATTTTAGGAGAATTGACTCTCTCTATAACGGTATTTGAATAAAAATGACATCTTCAGTTGGTATTTTTACCGTTTACTGGAGAAAGAATAATGAAAGCTGTGGAAAATTTTGGCAGATACCTGAGCAAAGGAATAATTTAGGTCTTTGACACGCTGCAGCAACTCAAGTAAATGCTGCGAGTAAATCTGACTATGCAACTCAGCATTCCGTTTAAAAGAAGTTCTCTCTATATAATTAGAGTGTTATCATAACGATGGAAATTGCTTTATGGCTTTGGACCCATCGTTATAGACAGATTCCACTGTATCTTATTAGTAGTTTTCACTCTTTACCATTTCCCACGTAGGTGATGCTTGACTAAGCTAAAAACGAAGAAGGTCTTTTGTAACATGTGTACAACGAGAAAGTTGTTTTTTTAACACCGGATGTAACATTTTTTTGGCTAAGGCTTCCTGTGAGAAAAATGCTTCCATCAAAATTGTTCGTTTATACTACATTACTTCTCAAATACCTGTATATTGTTATTACCAAATATTTTAGACCATTCGTCGTGTGTAATATGAAAAGGACACTTTAGCAAGACTTTATGATAATGATAAAGCTACTTCTTTTCAACATAAGGTTCTAATATCGGTTCTATAAAGCCTATAGAGCAAGTTTTTTTGCTTAGCAATATCTCATTAGTGAGCAAGGAAATTTACATTTATATTAGAAAATCCAATTGGTTTAGTGTTGGAGTTCGTTTTTTAAAGAAACAAGGGCAACAGATTCAATTTATAAGTACAGCATTTTCATTAGTAGTATTAATTCGGGGTATTTAATACCATTTATTGTAAGCTGATTGGACTGCTAGTATTTACATGAGATGAGATGACAATAAATAGAACAGATTTGTATTACATAAGTCAAAGATATTTTGATTTTGATATAGCTTAGTAAAAAGGAGATACTCTTGACATTCGTCTATATCTATAATTTACAACAAAACGAAAACACTGACAACATATTGTAGCCATTGAACTAATACATTTCTTAGCCTTAGATTTATACACAGGAAACATATATCTCTTAGACTCACAATAAGCAACTAAAACCGTGCTTAGCATCATAATGAGATAAAGTGCAAATATATACTTAAGACCAGAATTCATAGAAATAGATTTTGCCTCTTCGTTTTTCATAGATTCATGAATAATACCATACATGTAAAGTTTTACAAAACATTCAACATGAAATAGAATGACTCCATTTGACTTCATAGCATTAAGATTTTTGTTAGCAGCTGGAGCCAAGTGTGAATGAACGTAATGATACAATGTTCCAACTTCCTCCATTTCTTTAGGTATATGACATTTCTTAGAGTTCATACCAACTGCAGACCTTATAATTTGATCCATATTATGAAGTGATGGAAATGGAGCAATTAATTTTCTCTTTACCAAAGTTTGAATTAAAAAAGAGCAACCTAGACATGTAAAGTCGCCATCAGTTATATATGGGTCTCCATCTGGGGCTGACTTAGCTATTGCTTTCATAAAATCTCTGGAGGCCACACTCTCAATTGCAATTATAGATCCACGGCCGCCTGGAATGGCAAATTTGTATCCTTCTTCTAGTAACTCAAATATATTACAATACTCTATTTCTTGTGGAATGATAGACTCTGATTTTATAAAGCCAGTGTAGCCATATGAGACAACTACTAAGCAGAGTGAGATAAAGCTTAGTAATTTTGTTTGATCTGGTGCTGGTTGACATACTAAAGCTCGCATGAAATCTACGCCCCCTTTAAGACTCAGAGAAAATAGAGAAGTGCCAATAATTGAGATGATGATAAATAGCCAAACGTAGTTGTCACATGGATCAATCAGAAAACGCCATGATGATTTTACCTATTTGATAGAGATAAAAGTATATTGTAAGTGATTCGTGTACAGTGGACTCTCTCTATAACGCAACTCTTTATAACGTAAATCTGTCCATAACGTAGAAATCTCAGTCTCCCGGCCAATTCCCTATGTTAATACATTGCGCTCACCCTCTTTATAACGGATTTGTCTATAACGGAAATCTACCTATAACGTAACTATTTGACGGCATTTTATGAAAGGTTACTCGGTCTATAACGTATATTGGCTCAAAATGTCACCTTACTTACAATATTTCTTACCGTTTTTGACAAACTTTCACCAATATTTAAAATCTTTCCAACTTTTCTTGTGTCGCAAAACTTTACTTGTCATTTAGCATCATATTAAGCATATATTTACATAAACAATTAATAAATAAAAACCAATGATTCTCTTTATAACGGAAAGTATGCTATTTTTCTCCAAATTACAGTATAGAGAGTTTATAACGTAACTCTGGTTGCATACCATTACCGCGGAACGATAACCGCGCCATCGTTTACCGCGTCACCATTACCGCGCCATCCATTACAGCGCAATGAGATTACCGCGCCTAACATTTACAGCGCCAGTAAAATTATTATACTCGAATGTCACGAATTTATGCTTGGACTTTTAAAATTAGACGGATCCACATGAAATGTCGAAAACAAAGTGTACCTGGAGCGAGGAGTATGAAAAAGGCCAAAGTGGGCGAAACTAAAATGTTAGAGACTCACTTCAATTCCACAGCTTGCTCAACCTACTTAATATTCATTGACTCCTATCGCCAACAATTTATTCTAGATCAGTAATATCAGCTTTTTTATCAACAAGCAGCCGTTTACGGTATTGCCTGCTCGTCGCTGAGGTTTTCGGCTAATTTAGTTCAAAATAAACAAACAGGAAGGAGTCAAATAGCCTTGCTATATTCACTATGTTATTATTTTGTACTGGATTACTGATAGAATAAATATTTTGTAGAAAATTGAAAAATTTAATTTTGTACACTTGTGCCACACCTTGTTTTAGGATACTTAAAGCGTAAAAATTCATTAATTTTAGAGTTCAATTATTTTACTGGCGCTGTAGTTGTTAAGCGCGGTATTCTCATGGCGCTGTTATAGTTGACGCGGTAATCTCATTGCGCTGTAATGGTGACGCGGTAAACGATGGCGCGGTAATTGTATGGAACCGTAACTCTCTCTATAACGTAGAAAATAGAAAAATTTTGACGTTACGTTATAGAAAGAGTCCACTGTATGTATTATTATTTGCGTACCATTAGTCGCTCATCAGTACAATACATGACTGGCAATTTCACAGTCTCTGGAGTGAGAATCGAGCCCCTTTCAATAGTTTGTTCAGTTGTGAACCATGCTAATTTGATACGGAGGCCTAAAGCTGACTTTCCAGTGTCCATCCGTAAACTGAGATTTAAATTTGTTAGAATATATTCTACAATAAATGGAACTAGTTTGTAAGGATGAGCCCTGTATTGAGGATATTTAACTTTCAAATTGTTTTCTGATGGTGGTGCTAAAGTTGTTAAATAGGCAAATCTACCATGACCTTTCCAATTATATTTTTGATGCAGACTTAAAATGAGCTTGTGTTGTTTATAAAGAAGATTCCTGATGCTATAAACCGCTTCTGGTTTATAGTATTTGATGTTATGGCCAATTGGACACAGATAGCAATGAATGGCCCAAGAATACTTCCTTGGGGTACTCTGATGAAAAATATAGACTATTGGGCTTATCACCTTGATGAAATAGTTGCTGTTGTAAGCTTCGACGACTGATTTACTCAGTGAATCTTTGCTGTTGACTAGAATGTAGAAAATTGCTTGCTCATTATAACCATATTCAGTTTGCTCAACTTCTTTGGTGAGACTTATGAAATCTGAGCCTTCAATTACAAATGAGATGAGTGGTTGATTGCTGTATCGAGTTTGATCTGCATTGTTGATGTTTAAGATAGTGTTGAGATCAACTCTTGGAAAGTCGTTGTAATATTCGTCTTCGTCTCTAGTGACATTTTTCCATTTGCTTTGCAATGAGAGGACTACGCTACGGTAATTTAGTTCTGAGTAAAATATATATTGTTCCAGTTCAGATGACTTTGCTACAATGTGGGAAATGAAATCTTGATCTGATTCAACTCTAATGATCCAGGATAAGAGTAGAGCCAATATATGTGATGCTAGTGCCATTGCTTTGACGTAAATGGCCGAGAAAGAATGACGCAGTTATAGTTACCTTCAAAAGCATCCAAGAAATTATTTCAAAGTTGTTTTTAATTCTGTCGCTAGGCAAAATAGAACCTGGATTGTAAAAAGTACAGCTTAGAAATAGTTACAATAATCAATAAAATTTATACTTGCACAGTTTTGAGGATTTCAGGCTTCAAATTCTAATCAGTAAATGATTGGCCGGTTGAAAGTATTGATTTAGTTGACCTTAAAAAATATTTTTATTGAACTTCAAACCAAAACGGAAAACCCATATACCAATCATTGCAGTATATATATATATATATATATATATATATATGTGACAAATGAATTTATATGAAAAAACATATCAAAATCATACTTGCCTTGCAAAAATCAAAGTTTATAGATTAAAAATCTAAAACTATGAAGTGAGGGAAGAGGGTCACACTTTGATTAACTTTGTACGCTTTTTGTAGCAATATTAAAATTTTTTAATTAAATCAATATTTGTGTAGAGTTTCTGTTAGAGAATCAACAATTGATACTTTTACTTGATAATTATGGGGTTGTAAGTACTATTAAAATTATTTGACATCTATTTATAATTACAGAAAAATCACACACCATGACAATTTTCAGAACACTACTTCAATGTAGTATCAAGACGCAACTGTTCATTTTTGAATACTTTATTATTACTTTATGACGTACTATAACATTTAGAATTTATGATCGATAAATTAAGCTGATGCAGACTTTAAGCATAATTTGCCCGGGTTGCAATGAGAAGGGTTTTATAACGATCGTATTATATATACATATTACATGCAAACGTTTTATTTCAAAAACTGACATACCATATCATATAAACATCAACAACTAGGTCTACTATGCCAAACCTGCAACTACATGCTAAGCGATAAAGTAATGCAACTATATACGTATACTACTGCTCACAACACATAATATACCTTGATATAATTAGTAAAACCAATATATTCTTGACGTTCGTCTATATCTATAATTAAAAATAAAACGAACACATTGGCACATCATTTTACTTACTAAATTAACACATTTTTTAGCCTTAGATTTATACAGAGGAAACACATATCTCTTAGACTCACAATAAGCAACTAAAACCGTGCTTAGCATCATAATGAGATAAAGTGCAAATATATACTTAAGACCAGAATTCATAGAAATGGATTTTGCCTCTTCACTTTTCATAGATTCATGAATGATGCTATTCATATGAAGTCTTACAAGACATTCAACATGAAATAAAATGGCACCATTTGACTTCATAGCATTAAAAATTTTGTTAGCAGCTGGAGCCAGATGTGAATGAAAGTAATGATACAATGTTCCAACTTCCTCCATTTCTTTAGGTATATGGCATTTCTTAGAGTTCATACCAACTGCAGACCTTATAATTTGATCCATATTTTGAACTGCTGCAATTGGAGCAATTAATTTTTTCTCTACCATTGTTGGAACGAAAAAGGAGCAACCCAGACATGTAAAGTCGCCATCAGTTTCATATGGATCTCCATCTGGGGCTGAATTACTCATTCTCTCAATCAAATCTCTGGAGGCCAAACTTTCAATTATTATTGTTGAAGCACGGTTTGGAATAGCAAATTTGTATCCTTCTTCTAGTAACTCAAATATGTTATTATACTCGATTTCTTGTGGAATGATAGACTCCGATTTTATAAACCCTGTATAGCCATATGAAACGACTACTAAACAGAGTGAGGCAAAGCTTAGTAATTTTGTTTGATCTGGTGCTGGTTGACATACTAAAGCACGCATAAAATCGACTCAGAGAAAATAGAGACATGCTAATAATTGAGATGATGATAAATAGCCAGACGTAGTTGTCACATGGATCAATCAGAAAACGCCATGATGATTTTACCTATAGAAAGAGAAAATATA
>VCNE01014781.1:0-22535 GCA_009869805.1 Oncopodura yosiiana | reverse complement strand
TTAAAAAAACCAACAATTAATTAATGAGCTATGTATATAAATTGAGTCACTGTATAATTAATTGGAGCAACTTACCACCAACAATACTTCTGCTTCATTTTCAAAATCCTTGAAAATTTTTCGCAACTCTTTTGAGAACTCTAGTCTAGCAGTAGACATTGTAAAACTACTGAGCTAATTTTAGAAGACTCTTCTTCTTTTATAGTAAACACTTGTTCAGATGTGAGAAGAAGAGAAGAGGAAAAGGAATTTTCTTTATTTATTGTATAAAACTATTTTTTTAATAATATTTAATTTAAACTTTTAAATTTTCCATCAGAAATAAATAATTATTATTTCTAAAAGAGAAATTTTAGGTTAATTATTTAAAGGTTGAGTTGGTCAACATTCTAATAAAATGATGGGATAGACTAATAAATAGCATGTAAACTAAAAATGCTTTGTCTCATTTTAATTTTACTCATCATAATGGCTACCAATGTTCCAGGAACGTCTTCAAATCAGCCTTCAACTTCTAGTGTACAGAGAACAGTGTCTAAAAAAATTAAAATTAGAGCAGATCGTGTAAACCGTATTTTTCAATTGTTGGAAATAGCTGCTAATCTACCAGAAAAGTGTGAAATTATTAATAAGTCAACATCAACGTTAAAGCCTGGAGATAAATCAATAAAAACTCAAGAGGAGCTCTCAAGTCAGTCATCATCAATTTTATACTCAATAAATCTTGATTTCTTTCATACCACAAGCTATTTTTATGCATTATATCCAAAATTACAAGACATTGGTAATTTATCAGAAGAATTGCAGAGAGAATTGGCTATTGTCTATAATCATAATTGTATGCTTGGGTTGGCTTCAAGATTATTAGCAGATCATCAAGATGAATTAATAAAAACAACTCTGAATGAATTATCTGCTATTGAGCCAGGTCAAGATGTCAAACTAAGAAGTCCACAATTTTATATAGATATTTTCAAGGGTTTGGATCAAGACTCATTTGAAGGACTAGATTTATGGCCAATTATGTTGAAAGTTTTGCCATTAATTTTTTGCTCAATGAAGGCTGCAATTCTTGTTGTAAAATACAATCAAATGACACAAAAGCAAATTAATTTTACTGTAAGATCAAAAAATAATTTGCCAGATTCATTCAATTCCATGTCTAAAATTGAAAGGCGAAATATTATTTATCAATCTAAAGATTTTTTTAGAAGAGAGCTACTTTATTTGCAAGATCACATGCAATTTCAGTCTGAGAGGTACACAATATCAGCAATGTCATTATTAATATTTTCTGTCTCAAATATTAAAATTCCTTCAAAATTATCTGAAAAGTTGAGAGAGAAAGCATTTAGAGATGATTTTATTCTACGTCTCTTTAGTTTAATTTATATTTACTCTGCATCTATTTTACAATATAGTAATGTCATAGATTATGACCTTGAGTTAATTGGAGCACGATATAAAAAAATGTCAGATAGATTAGATGTATTATCAAATAAATCATATCAAGAGAAAGTTGATCAAAAATTATCAACAGCCATCAATATTTTCAATGAAAAGAAAGTATCAATCAATGATTTAAGGGCATTTTTCTATAATTCTCAATATGGTAAAGACTTTGACTTTGGAAATGTTGAAGTTGATTTCTTTGAAAAGAAAATATCACGACGACTCACTCAAGTTTTTAATAGTAGTAAAAAAATTACATCAAAACAAAATGCAGAGCCAATTAAAAAATTTGGAGGAGTTGTACTTCCAGAAAATGTTGAGCAGCTTAAAAACCTTGCAAAAGAACAAAAGAGGAGCAAACAATCAAAATCAGATAAAGCTAAGGCAATAGCAGTAGCTACACAACATGATGATCCAAGTCTTCCAAGAAATAGACCTCCATTGACTGTGCATAAAGTATTAAAGCGTCAAGAATATAATAGGAAGAGAAGAAACAGACAAGTAGAAAATAGGAAGAAGAAGAAGCAAAATAAAGGAGGAGAAGGTAATCAAGGATCTTCTTCATCAACTTTGGTTCAACCACAACAATCAAGTGGTCAAGAAATTGAACAAGGAAGCGTAGGTTCTCCTCAACAGCATCAGGGTAGCTTAACTGGAACTTCTACTCAAAGTACTAAAAGAGATTTACCACAGTCATCATCGTCATCATCATCATCAACTTCTCCTCGTTCTCCAACAACTAATGTTCAAGGACAAAAGTCTTTACAAGCTCCAGCAAAGGTAATTATACAAAATATTTCAATCTAGGTAAGAATTTAATCTAATAATAATAATATTATTTATATATATAGAAGCTTTGTGTTGAGCCACAAGTCCCAATAGTTATTTCAGCAACTACTGCGACAACAACGACTGCTACTTCTTCTACAGTTACGACTACAACTGCATCTGCTATAGTAAGATTATATATTTTAAATATTTTATAGCCATTTACAGACTGTAATATTATGACGTATTATTTTATTTACAGCCAAGGCCAGTTAAAGTTCCTCCTGCAACTCCTAAAAAGGAAAAGAAGGGTGGATTCTTTAGTAAGAAAGGTGGTTAGGTTTCGTAATGAAATAATATTTCCCTTATAATAATAATAGTTTGAGTAGGATATATAAATTGTCATCTCTCTCCTTCTTGTTTAGTTAGTAGTTGTGTAGACTTGCTGTTGTAAACTTTATTATTATTTTAAGCTAATTTAAAATTGTATCAAGTCAAGCCACAATGCCTTTGACTATTAAGCCCAAAGATTTTGTTGTAGAGTTTGAAAATTATCGACAAGTTGTAAAAGTTACATTTGAAGATTTGTTAATTTTTAAGGACATTGTGTATCAGCTTCCACCATCGTCATTAAAAGTTCTTTACAATATTATTGTATTGAGTAAAATTACAAAAGGCAAATGTTATACAAATTATACAAATTTAAAAATTGACAAGAAGCTAGAAATCTTTTTATCTATTGGGTTAAAATATCAGGCTAGATCTTATCCAAACTTTAACAATATGTTGACAGAGTGCAAAGAAAATAGCAGGAAATTGGCTTGGTTAATTCATTTTGGTTTAAAGGAAGAACAGAAAGATTATCAAGAAATGTTTCTTCACCAAGCAAAGCAACTTTATTATAAAATTCACAATGAAAATTATCAAATAAATCCTGATGTGGATCTAGTATTTGTAAAGCAAGATAAGCCAAAAAATTTATACACTTCAGAAAATAAAATTGAAAGAAAGTCACAAGCTGGAATGGGATTTGAAAAGTTTACTATGCCGAAAAAGTGTGCTGGTGTGATTGAGAAGGTTACGAAAGAATCGCTTCAGAAAAATGTCAAGTTGGCGAATTTCAGTTCAACAATTCTTGGCACATATATATATAACACTTTCCACCAGTTTGCTACTGCTAATAATTGTCTTGTCATTCAATCAGATAAACAGATGGGATCTGCTATCATAGAGGTTGAAAAATATTGCAAATTATTAGAGCAAGAATTAAATAATAAAGAATATTATCAGAAAATGGATGTGAATTTTGATTGGGAACAAAATGTATTGAGGCCTTTGAATAAATTAATTTTGGATTATAATAAACAATTTAGAGATCATATGAATTTCAAACATGGAAGCTTGTATTTCGCCTCGAGTTTTACTAATTGCCGTTGTAGTAAACCTTACATCTTAATTAAAGCTCATAAAGGCTGTGAAGTTTTACCAGATAAAAGTTTTATGCCAAATTCTTTTAGATTAATTGTTAATGATTCTCGTTCTTCAACATTAGGACTTCAGCATATTTTATCACACTATTTAAAGGCATTTTCAGCTACTATACAAGATGCCGTACAAAATACAAGTCATTTAATTACTATATTGGATCAATTGGAACTTCCAAAAGATGAGACAATAATATTGCTCTCTGTTGATATACGGAATTTTTACACCAACCTCCGGCATGAAAGAATTGTCAAACATGTTGAAGAATTTTTAACTGAAATGTTGAGAGAGAAAGATAATCCAAATTCACCTTTAAAGTTTTTTCTTCAAGAGTTTACAAATGTACCTTATTATCTCTCTGGAAGTAATAGTAATTTGCCATTTACAAAAGAGACAATTAAACTTTTAATAAAGATGTTGGAAATTTGCTTGGATCATTGT
Organism: Oncopodura yosiiana; assembly: GCA_009869805.1. Taxonomy (NCBI): domain Eukaryota; kingdom Metazoa; phylum Arthropoda; class Collembola; order Entomobryomorpha; family Oncopoduridae; genus Oncopodura; species Oncopodura yosiiana. The sequence goes on along the minus strand of VCNE01014781.1, from coordinate 18,389 downwards.
TACATTGAATTTGGATCCAATATTTATAAACAATCTCGTGGTTTGGCGATGGGATCTTTTATGTCAGTTGAAATAGCCAATATCTTAGCTAGGGATATTATACAAAAAATTACATCTGATCCTGAACTAGCTAAGCTTATAATTTATCAAGCAAGATTTTTAGATGATATCTTTATAATTTCTAGAGTAAAAAAAGAATTTAAAACTGGAAAAAGAAAATGTCATTGGAAAAGGAATGATTCTGCAGTTTCAGACACGATAAATTTTATCAAAAGTAAATTTCACGATCCAGATGTTTCATTTACAATTGAGGCTAGTCTCTCACAAGTCCATTTCTTAGATATATGGATAAAATTGAAGAAAAATCAATTATTCACAACACTATATGAGAAGCCAGCGTCTTTGAATAAATTTTTATTTAGAAAATCATCTCATCCAAGATCGACATATAAAAGTGTCATCCGTTCTCAGTATTTACGATATTTAACATATATTTGTCAAGAAGAAGAACTAATTAAATTTACACGCAATTTCCATCTTAAATTCCAATCAAGACTTTACTCTAGATTTGAAATACAGAATGCAATAGATCATTGTCTCCAGATACCAAGAGAAAAATTGTTGGAACCAACAAATAGTTTAGTGTTGTGCTCTTTAGCTCTCCATTATCCACGCATACTATTGAAATATGGAATTGATATTGATTTGTTAATGTCATTTAAATTTGTACATCCTTCTGAGCCAGGAGTAATTGAACCTTCAAAGTTTCCAGATACATTGGAAATCTTTTTGCCTTTTGCATTCTCTGGAATGATTCAAAATCACACTCAAACATTTATAAAGATGATGCATGAGCAAGCAAAATTATATTGTGAAAAATTAGAAAAGCCAGGACTTCTAGAGATATTGAAAATAAGAATTGCACATAAAATTCAAAAAAATTTGGCATTAGAACTATACAAGGTAAATAGTAAAGTTTTGGCTAAGAGCGGTGTAAGATATGCTAAAATCCCTGTAAAGCCTTTCATCATTCATTACATATAATTAACATTTAAAATCATTTTATTCAATGTAATATTTGTCATGTCAAATTATAATTGATTTTAATTAGTCAAGAATTTAATTGGATATAATAAAAATTGTCAATTTGAAACAACAACAACAACAGGTGTCATTTGCTTGAGATATTATTTTTTACAACAATAAATTAATACGCCACAACCAATGCAAAGGGCAACTATTCCAACTACTATGATGAACAACAATAGATAGAAATATTTATTTACAGCTTCTTCCATCTTGTCGTATGCTTCCTGAGAAAGAGAAAAATAAGAAAATGTTGGTATAAATGGTCTACGATGGGATAATATTTACAACAATAATAATAATAAAATTACCACATCAATTGAGAAATTCCCATTTGCTGGAAGAACAGAGTTGATAAAATCATGAAAAGTTGATGACATGTTTTGGAAAGGATGAGGTAATTTTAGAGAAGAAGACGTAGGCTGACGTCGTTTATAAATTTCATCTCTTGAAATTTCTAGATCTGCATACTCAGTAAGCTTCATTTGACATTTTTTATATTCTTTTTCCAAGCATCTATCTATATTTGCTAGTTTACGATATTTTGAGTAGCATTTTTGATTTAAACATTCCATAAAAGCATCTTCACCTTCCGAAATACGCTTGATAATCTCATCTTCTGATTCACTAGCTTGTGTAGTTCCAATTGTCATTGAAGCTGTTGATTGATTAGCATCTATTACATAACATGAGAAAGAAAAAAAATTAATTATGATAAATTCTTTTGTTTTGGAAGAATATGTATACATACACATACCATTTCTTAATAGCTCACCAACATTAACAAATTCAGCATCTTCATCTGGATCTAAAATTATTTAGCATTATAGCAAATATTTATTACTGAGAATATTTTCTATTTAATTACCTTGAGTGTTGTGTAGTGTTGTTGTTGCTCCAATGGCACAAAAAATATTAGCAGCAATTGTAATGCAGAATAATACTCTAAACAACAACATTTTCCTTCTTCTCTGAGAGATGTGTTTCTTGCTCACTCTAACATTATGATGTGATGAGATTTTCCAATTTTTTTAGCTATCTTTATACTCCTAGCTGTCAGCCGCTCTCAGATAAAAAATGTATAGTGCCAGGCTTACTTAAATTTATTCAATTTTTTTACTTTTTATTTTTATCTTTTAAAGAAATAATAATAAAATCAGCAAAGACTTTTAGAAATATAGACAAGTAGAAAAGGAACAGTAGTATAAAAAGGCTAAAGAAGAGTTCAGTGTATAAAGAGTTGCTTTTGTGTACTCACTCAGCCAACAAGTCATCATGAGTCAACCTGATTCACTCTCTGATTTTGACGAGACAATAAGATTGAAAATCATCCAGGATACTGCTAAAGAATATATGGTTACTGAAAAAAGAGTCCTGGATTTACTGGAAGAAAATGAACAGGATCATGGTGTAAGAGACTAGGTTAATATTATTTATTGAATTTCTTTATTGACTTAATTTTCTTAAATAGGCTGTGGTTGATATATTGATGCGTGAATTACAACAAGGTATTGAGAAGCAAGAGATTAAGCGATTCTCAATCATCACTTGGAATGCAAATCAAATTCAACGAGAGTTATCAGGGATTGAATCTTTTACAGCATTTCAATCAGCATTGGATGAATTGAAAGATGAGTAAGAATGATATGATGATTGGTATTGTATGTATTAAATATAGTTACAATTTTTTTTTGGATTTCTTTCTAGTAATGTTCCTTTAATTATTGGTAAGAAGCTTATTTTGTTTAGGTATTATTACTAGATAATGGTTTAAATAATAACTTTTAGGCCTACAAGAAATTGTATCATCAAAATTTGGAATTTTCAAAGAAAAGATTCAAGACTTTTCGTTTTTTTCCTGTCCTGACTTTGAGGGTACTGGTTATCATAGTGTGTCTATGGCTAGCAAGAATTTCAATGTGTTGGACAACTGTTTCATTAGTAAGAAATTCTCTATCATTTTATTCTTTAGTTTCACAATTTTAATTAACCTTCCTTCTATAATGTACAAAGATATATCCGAGGATCTTGAGCTAAAGAAATATGTGCAAGTCATGAAGGTGAAATATATATTTATTACAAGGGATAGAAATTTATTTATTTTATAAATTTACTTTTTTTAACAGATAGAATTTGACAGCAACCCAATTGTATTTATTAATGCTCATCTTTCACATGGATTTGATAATGAGAGACGAGCCACAGAGCTCCGGAATCTGATGACATTATGTGTCGGTAAGAAAATTACTCAATTTTATTCTCATCATTTCCACACTCACTATACATATATTTATTTATTTATATATAGACAGATTTAAAGAATTTGACTTGTTTGTTTATGGAGATTTGAATCTAAATTTCTCTCAGGTGGATTACGAGAAATAAATCATTTAGGAAACTCACAAGAATAATAATTTACATTTTCTTTTTTATATGTAGCAAGATATCTTAACTCAGTATGGGTTTAAGGACAGCTGGATTTCGTCAGGTTCGTCAGATGATGGAAAATATACCTTTACGAGAAAAGTTATGGCTCCACCGGTATAATAATAAATAATTACATATAAATCACTTGATTAAATCTCTTTTTTTTCTTAATTTGTAGATGCAGCCTACAGGAATGGGACGGGAGATGAGGAGATATGATCAAATTCATTACTTGTCTAGAAACTTTTCATTTAGAGCATGCAATTTTTTGGTAAAAGATTTATTCTATTCTGATCACAAGTTGGTGAAGGTTGATTTTGAATACTTTATGTAAATTAGAGAAAGGTTATGGAAAGGCAGTAAAATGATTGTAAGGATAGTGTTTAGTATTTCTTGTTGTAGCTGTTGATGTTGTTGGTTAGAAATAAAATCAATATTATGCTATTAAATCATAATAGAAAATTGTTATTATCGATTTATTTACTCATTCACATTTCATTGAATGGTATGATAATTAATTAAGAGTTTATTATATGATAAATATATGAGCTAGCAGCCCATAAACATTACAAAAAGCTCTTATAATATAAATTTCAAAGAAAATGAAAATTCTCTAGTATAGGTAATTATGATGATGATGCCAGATGCCAACTAATTATTGAAAGTGAGAAGAAACTAATGATGACAGTGGAATTTTTGATACAAGTTGGAATGAATGCTCTCAGCACGGAAAAGTCTAGTCAATTGTTTGTAACGTAATGAGTAGAGAGAATTATGAAGAGGAGAAGATTTTAGAGTCTAATGGCTTGAAGAAGAATAAAAAGTAGAAAATCCCATGAGAAGTTATTTAGATCTAGCTAGATATTGATTTATTTGCCAATAGTTTACATTAGAATTACAATGAATTACATCATAAATGAGACTACAGCTCTTTTAATTCTACTCACTAAATTCACTACTCGACTATTCTCGTCTTTAATTGGCCTCATTAGCAGGTTGACTTACTGTTGATATTCTTGTTGTTGCTGTTGAATATCTTGATTTAGAGGCAATGGCTCGGGTGGTGCTGCAACAAGTGCCATTGGAGCTGCAGGGGCTTCAGTAGCAGCTTTTTTTACTTCCTTTTCATTCATATGGTGTAGGCGATATCCTTTCAAGGTTGATGAAAATTTTCTATAAGAATTTCCACACATTGCCTTGAGGTTGATTAAGCCAAAGAATACAAAAACTATTCCAGCAATAAATACAAAGAAAACCCAATTGGCTTCACCAACAGTAGCCCTAATAAACTCAATCGTTCTAGTCTCAGCTGAAATATTGACTCCTTTACAAAAGTCTATGTGGACACAAGTTGGTTCAGTGTGGCATTCTTGACATGGCTTGCATTTATTTGATTCTTCTTCTTCTTCCTCTTCTTCTAATGTTACATCATCAGGATTAATAGTTGTCGGAGGTAATTTATTAGTTGCTCTTTTTTCACGACCCCATATGTCAATATCATTTTTTCCAGTAGAAGGATGTAAGTAGCCACCTGAAGCACAATAGAAGAGTCCAAGACAAAATATTGCCTACATAAGAAAGAAAATTAGAATAGAAAACTTTTAATTTTATAATAATAAAGAATTTTATATATGCTAACCTTACCAATATGCAAATGGTTATACACTTTTTCATGATGACGATGATGAGGATGATGATAACAATACAAATATAGCTTACTAGATGAGCCAGCAATATCTAATGGTATAATGTCAATGCTTAGAGACTTTTTGCTTCCTTTTATACTATGTATCTCATGAAAAAAATGAGGTGTAAACTTTTAGATATTTTCTTTTGTAAATAATAGTATTTTCTTTTAATTTATTTTTCAGAATTTCATAAAGATATTAGAATTGCTGACTAATGGGAAGACAGGATAGTATTTAAGAGAAAAAGTTGGTCAAATGCAAATTCAGTCCAAGGATAGACTTTAGTGTTGGTCTTTTTCTTGTCTTGTCTATATACTATTTACAAAAGCATTTGCAGCAGCAAACAATTAAAGGTACAATAGCTGACAATAATACAAATATAGCTGCAATCATTGTATATATTCCAGTAAATAAATTTTTGAGTTTATCTGTTAATTTTGTTGCAACATTTGCAGCTGACAAAACTCCTTTCTTCAATTTTGTGGCTGCCTTATTGCCAATACCTTTTGCTCCTGAGCTACTCTTGATCTTGGAACCTTTATTACTCTTGAGCTATTTGATTAAAAATTCAGAGGTAAGTCTACTTAATTATATATGTCATAATTTCTTACCTTTTTAGTGGTTAGAGATTCAGGCTGTGAATTTGTTGCTGTGTTAGGATTATTATTATTACTATTACTATGTGTGCTCTTTGCTCTTTTAGTAGTAGTAATAATAGGATCAGAAGGTTTACGCGTAGATAAAAGAGAAGATGATGATTTTGGTTTCAGGTTGACATTTGATTGTCTTGTAGGAGAGGTAGGATTAAATCTATTGTTATTTGCATTTGTTTGTCCTCTTCCTACATGAAAATTATCTCTCCTTGAACCTTGGTTAAAATGTGGCCTAGTTGAAGGTTTAGATTGAGAAATCAACCTTTCAAAATGTTGCTCATGTTGATTGTTATTATGGTTATTATTATTATAGTCGGTTAAAGTAAATTTTCCAGTCTCAGCTAGACATTGTATGTTATCTCTAAAATTATTTTTATAGACGTAAGATAGTTCATCTTCTGATACATAAAGTCCATCATCTATTGTTTAAATCAAAGATTCAAAGTTAAGAACGAGAGATTACTAAAATTGGGATAGAAAAGAATTGACTTACTGCTTTGTGGTAAAGAAATGTAGCAATTGTCATTTTGAAATGGTTCATCTTGAATTAAAATCAAGTCCTTTTCATACTCACATAAATGTTGATTTAGTACAACATTGGAGAATTTGGTAAAATTATTAAATACAGTCGTAGAAGTTAGCTTTAGATTGGTTGAGAGATGTATGACTTGAATTGAAAAATAATTTAGTCTTCCAATTACAAAGATTGTTCCAGGTATATTTAGATTATAGTTGATGTACTTATGACTGTAGATAAACACATTGCAGTTCTTTTGAAATTCTCTAAATTGCCAAAAATTCCAGAATCCTGTAACTAGATTGTATTTCTTATTATCTTCGTCAGCTATGGGTGCAGAGTATGTGAATGAATAAAAACTTATTATCAGTAGAGATAATATTAGGATAGCTTTCATTTTGAATGCACAAAATGTTGTGATAAAAATTGTGTCTGTGCTAATGGTATTTATACAATTTGTCTTTTTTTTCATTGCAGCTTATATTGGAAGAAATAATAAAAAAGTAGAAAACATTTAAAATGGAATATTTCATGGATAATAAAGTAATTAGCCGGAGCCAGAGAAATCAATCTTGGCCAGCCAATTCTGTTATAATGCAGGTAAATATGAGACAAAGTTGTTGGATAATTATTGAGAAATTTACAACATTAAAATATATTTATTAGGTAGAGCAAGACGATATAGGAGGAAATTTTCCACTTAATAGTTTACATGGGCCGTACGAATGTGTCTTTTTGAGCAAAAGTCACCAATTATTGTCGACTAGATTATTACCACCATGGAGTAAAGAAAAATTTAACTAATGCTAAGATGTGATTTAGTAAACTAATTTTTTTATTATTGCCTGATGTAGAATTTGAAGTTGATGAAACGACAACAGAATTGCCAGATAGATACAATGATTTGACGAAATCTCTGAGATTAATTGAGCTTAATAAATTGAAGCAATTTAATCTTTTGACTGATGTTTACTTATTATTAGCAGCATTATCTCCAAAAGATTACAAAGTGAGCTCAAGAGGAGGACGTGTTACTCTTGGACGGAAGATGATTCTATGTGACAATAATGGATTCATTACTATCACGGCTCATAATCTTGCTGGTGTATTATTACCAGATAATTTGATTTCAAGGTTCACTGTCGTCAAATTAAAAGCTGGAACAACTCTCTATAAATCATTTGATGATGATCTTTGTCCATTAAATAATAAATATGACTTAAAGCTACAATTTCATCTTACACGCTATAATTATAAACAAATAAGTTTCTATAATGCAATTACTGGATATTTGCAAGGATTTTGTCTCGGTAGACTGGAGGAAGGATTATTTAAGGTCAACGATTTCATAAAGTAAGATGAAACTATTGATAGTTTTTTTAAGAAAAATTTAACAATTTTATTGAAAATTATTTTCTTTTGATAATTTTCAGAAATGATAGATTTGTTGGATTTGATAAACTTAAGCAAGAATTTTCTACAGCAAATGGCCAGAGCCAGAGAAGAAGAACTATTGACAAAGATTACAAATTCAATCTATTGGGTGTTTTACATTATATGGAGATCATTCATGCTTATTGTGATGACGAAGTATTGTATAATTTGGAACATAAAATTATTAACAAGGATAATAGAACTGTCAACAAGGATGCTATTAGAATTCTTAAGCCAAAACTTAGATGTACGATTGTTGATGAAGAATCTAATGTTCCATTGATTGTGGATATTTTTAATTGTCCAAGTTTTTTCAATCAACATTTACATATACGGCCTGGCCAGGCAATGTTATTTACAAATATGGAAATTTCTACTCGTATACCTTATCATCAAAGTTGTTGTCAAACTACAATTTTTACTGAGGTGAATAATTTAAATTTTTTTATTAGAATATTAAAATTCAAGTAATCAATACATTTTTTCTTTATAGGTTCATAGAATTACATTTCCCAATGAGAAAATATTTAGTATTTTTCCAGAACAGACTAGGTTGAAAGTTGCTCCTTATCTTGATTCTGTACCAGCATTTGAGAAACTTTATACTAGAAATTTACATAAAATAATTTTTGGTGGAATAAACTTTGAGGTATTTGTAAATTCTGAGAGATCTAGAGCGTTACTTGAAAAGGGAAGAAATGACTCAAGTAGTTATCTTCCTAATCGTCATACTATAAGTGACCCTGTTGAAATCGAGAATATGGAAGGATATGTTAGCAGTTTGGCTGTTGAAGTCACTGCTACTATGCCACAACCTTTTAATACGGCACTGACAGGGCCTGCTATGCCAGATAGGCGTAAAGGTATTGATCACTACTTTGATCTTGAAAATACTCTCTTATTAGTACCAAAAGTTAGGACTAATATGCCAACTGAAGGTAAATATTATATCGTTTATTTCTTATTTATAAATATGATATGATGACACTTTTCTTTTTATTTATTTGTTATAGTCAATATAACTCTTAGGAGATATTATGAGATAAACTACACTTTATTCACGCGTATTTGGAATTTTCTAAAATCACGAGTAATTACAGAAGACTTCCGGCGTGATGATTTACTACACACAGGTAAATTTTATGATATTATACTTGACATAAAATTACTAATACTTTTTTACTTATGATAGATATGGCTGACATGAGAAATTGGACAACTTATCAAATAAATTTTAAGGTTGCGATGATGCAAATTAACATAAATACAAATAAGTAATAATAATGAATAATAATAATATATTCATCATCTCTTCTATAGGTTGCAACGTCTACTAGACAAGGTCATAGTGCAGATGTTATCAAGCGTGATTGTAGAGCTTTGCTAATTACAGATAGGACACATCCAAGTTATGCTGAGACACACAGAATGCTTTTGCAGGAACATCTTCTAAATTATGTCAAATTATTAAACTTAAATGTATTTTTACTACCTATTGGATTAGGGCCAGTGAAAGCAAAAGCTACTTCTTCTTTAGTTGGAAAGTCCATAGCTAGTGCTACAGGATTGGCAAGTCAGATGGAAAGAAAGCATATTTTCGTTGCTTATGCAGCTCGTGGTGCCAAGCTTATACAATCTAAAGATATTCCAGCAACGATTGAAACCGTACCATTTCATTATCACAATCGCAACTTATGGACACATCACTTCTTGACACCATCAAATGCACATACATATTATGTACCTGATAGGTTTAATACTTTGGCTAGTGCTACTGATCCTTGCCAATTACGTATTCCTCTTCAATCTATAGATCCAGAATTTTCAGAAACAACTAGATTAGATCAAGTTGGGATACCAAATTTCAAGATGACATTTCCACAGTATCAGGCTCGACCTTTAACTTCAAAAGCAGTGCAAGACTTAAATACAGCATATGAAAATTGGGTAGATAGTGTTGGCTTTGTTGATAATGTAGAGCGCAATGAGCAAGAAGGACCAGAGAATTCTGTTTTAATAGATCAGAATTTAAGAATAATCTGGAGTCCTTATGGTATAACGTATGAAGGGAATGTATTGTCACTTGATTTGAACACAACAGGAGATGTTATTTTATCTCACGACGCAGTTGCTGGACCAAGCATAGCTCTATTAGCTATGTTGGAAAATCTTCCAGTAGACTAGTTAGTTGTTGTTGTAAATGAAAATATAAAATGAATTATTATAGTAAAAATAGTAGAAAGGCTTATATTATAAATATTAGAAATTGTTTTCTCTTGTGGCATAAAAGTTACATATATATATATATATATATATATATATGCAAGTAGGATGATGTAGAAATTAAATGGAAAGTCAAATAAAAATAATATCTGTGTTGAAAAAATGAAATGATCATCTATCCTCACTATTATTTTTCATTTTGTAAAATATTTTGCATATCATGTCAGGATGAAATAATAATTATACTAATAATAACTGGTCAAAACATATGGGCATATGGACAGAGATATTGGTTAGAGTTATTTAATGAGGAACTTTGTATGTAGAAAGTTGCACATGTTTGTCTATAATATGGAGAAAGTTGGTCAGTATTATAGAGAAGAGATGGATAGGATTATCTATAATATGGAGAAAGTTGGGCAGGATTCCTTATAATATATATAAACTGTATAGGTATTTCTGTAGCATGGAGAAAGTTGTGCTGTATTATAGAGAAGAGCTGCACAGGTTTTTCTACATCATAGAGAAAGTTGTGCAGTATTATAGAGAAGAGCTGCATATGTATTTCTGTAATAGAGAGAGAGTTGTGCTGTATTATAGATGAGAGCTGCATAGGTATTTCTGTAGTAGAGAGAAAGTTGTGCTGTATTATAGAGGAGAGCTGCATAGGTATCTCTGTAACAGAGAGAAAGTTGTGCAGTATTCCTCTATAATATATATAAGAGCTGCACAGGATTGACTATAATATAAAGAAAGTTGTGCAGTATTATAGAGGAGAGCTGCACAGGTATTTCTGTAACATGGAGAAAGTTATGCTGTATTATAGATGAGAGCTGCATAGGTATTTCTGTAACAGATAGAAAGTTGTGCAGTATTCCTCTATAATATAGAGAAAGTTGTGTTGTGTAGTATAATATCATCAGAAGTTAGCTGTCATTTTTTTAAGAATGTTAAGTAATCATTGCAGTTGGATATGGCTTAATTTGGAACCACTTATAAAATGCTTAGATCTTAATCAAGTTGACTTTGATGAAAGTAAATAAAAATGGATTCAATTAGGATATTGCTTTAGTTTTATAGTATAGCTATATATTTACTACTAGTAGTTTTATTATATTCATCTAATTTATCTACTATAGTACTTTATAGACACTGACGTCTGGCACTTTACATTCTTTCTATTTTTCATTTGAATTTAATTAAGTTTTGACTACAAATCATATAGAGTTATTAAATTTTATTTAGGCCTGAACAATATTTACTGAACTTGTGACCCCTGCAAGTAAGTTGACAGAAATCTGATAATCATCCGCCGCAACTTTAGTGCAGTATAGCCCAATTGTAAAAAATCTATTTCTCTGTATACTCCTTTTTAAGGTTTGAAGATCATAATTACAGTGAGCACGGAAAGCTCTTCTCTGTTTGGATAATGAAATCCCTGAAATTCTGACTGGTTGTTGAATAATGTTTAAATATACACCACGTTTAGGTGGATCCATCTTTGGTAACTCTGTAGACAGAAAAGCATATGTAGTTATGTAGTGTGGCTTATATATAATATTAATATTTATATAATATATTTTGATCATACTTGAGAATATTCCATAATCCTCATAAGTCATATTTGATGGATATCTTGTTGCTGGTAAAGACGAGGCAAAGTAATCTCTGTTTGACGTCTGATGTTATAAAAAATAAAGAGAGAAGGTTAGGTAATATCTAATAAATGCCAGGTGTAATAATTACCTGGTATTGTAATCTAGTGTTTGTTGGATGAGCATTCTGAATGGCTGTCTCCTTAATCCAACTTCTCATAAATCCCATCCGGTCCAAAAAAACATCACGATTGCGATAGCCTGGTGGAATTTTCATATTCTATAAGGATAAAATAATAACGTTTATATTTATGGTAGTACTAAACTAGGAGAAAAGGTATATTAATAGAAAGTACTGAATAAGATCCATCAGCAATCACGCCAACTGCCTGGACAGAGGCGATCATTAAAAGTTGGCAACTTTCTCTTAAAGCCAGAGTATCTGGTCGACGCATATATTTGCGGATCATAGATTGCTCTTCATCTTCTCCTTCATTTGGAGGTTCATTATATAAATTGAGTATATAATTTTTTAGGCATTCAGTTTGAATAGGTGGGACATAAGCTTGATTAATGTAATAACTGTCTATTTCTGCGTGTAAATGTAAGTTAAAGATGTGCTCTATATGACTTAGGTTGCTTTCCAAATGTTGTGAAACATATCGTGCCTTCAATGACTGAATGTTTGTTATAGGTAAAATCTATAAAGAAATTAGTTACATTAATTAGAATATGATAAATTTTATAGTATAGGATAGGATACCTGTGAGAATTGTGTAGTCATAAAACATCTTTTATATGGCACTCTTTCGATTAAACGAACATTTGTGAGGAGGCAGACCTGTAATATAATTTTATGGTTCATATTTATATTATTTATTTCTGACAAAAAAAGATCATGATAGCTACCAATAAAAAATAAATTTCAAGTCAGTATTGTTAACCTGTGATAGAAATGGATCTCCTTTTTTCAAAATCTCTTCAAAGTTTTGAATTTTTCTACAATGAATTTGAAGGACATTAGATGCTACACCTACATAATATCTTGCCAACAAATAAAATCGTTCGTCATATTCCGTAAAACTTCCTTCTTTCATCTAAAACAAAAAAGAGTAATGATAGCAAAGTTGTTTATTAGCTCAGTTAGACATTTGCATATAGAGCTTTATTATTTTTTAAAAGAAAAATTAAAATTCAATATAATCCGTTTACTCTTAAATCTTTTATGGATCCATCTTGGTAAAACACATTGCTAGCAGCAGTTTTAGCTTCATCAGAATGAAAAAGAGCTAATTGAACAGGTCCAATAGTTTTATTAATTACTCGAACTTGTTGAGATAGTCCGTCTGGTACTATCCATAAATCAATCATCTTCTCGTTCTTTATATCATCAGGAAAGTTTAGATTGTGGTACCCAACGCCTTTTAAATAACTAAAATTAATTTAATTAAATTTATTGTTCAGTAAGTCATTATATATTATATGGTATTAAAATAAATTATTAGTTTACGGTGGTAGAAAGTCATTTATACAGAATAACCGCTTTTCTCTAATAATATGATTTTCTTCTTCATATTTGACATTTAAAAACTTTTCAGCATCTAAAGGGATTATGAGGTTAAATGAGTCATGAGAATTTACATAGATTGATGCGTTTGTTTGTTGGTCGTTGTCTAAAGGGAACGGAAATTCATCATCATAAACACAATAATTGGGCGAGATTGTCATTATTGCTCCACTTGAGATACGCAGAGGCTGTCCACATTCGTATGAAGCATCTATTATGTCTGCCCAAATCCCGATTCCAACTAGAGAAAAAGATTCTCGTTTTTGTATAGGAGTCAATGTTAGACGAATCTCAGAAGCCATTTGATTATTTACACAAGTTGAATAAATCCTTGATTCTATCGAAGAAAGAATACATATGTTAGGATATAGGTCATTAATTAAATATCTATTATATTGTCTTACTGTTGGTGACTACGACGTTTATTGGAGATTCTAGCTTATAGCACTGTTCCAATGACTCATTTTTAGCTAGAGCTATAACTTTTTCCAAGTACATTAAATCACGTTGTGTTTCTGCTGTAAACTGGACTGGTGGTAGTGGCTTGATTTCTTTTCATACAGTAAATAACTAATTAGTAAATAAATAAAACTTTCACCATAATATAAATTGATTTCTAACCTTCAAAATCCATACATGGGTAATAACGTTTGACTTGCTGCCTTAAACCTTCTTCTAACACAGCTAAACGTCTTGAATTTTGCGATTCATATGCTAAAACAACTGTGCTGTGTGGTGGTGGAATTGGTAAATTCAACAGTTGTATTGGATTAGGTATATTAGGATCAAACTCAACCACAAAATCGTTATCAGGTGTCGGAGGTAAATTTGGTAAAACTACTTGGAAGCGATTGTCTCCCATTGTTAGTTTTATGATGTAATAATATCACTGTAGAGTGAGAAAGAATTGAATGGATTATATAGCACTGTCACAGGATAGGAGAGCCAGCGAACGAATGTGATGGAAGGCAATGGAATTATTCTCTTTTATACTAAAAAGTTTATGTATGTACCTCTTGAACGAGTAGAATGTTGTAATTGGTTCAATACAATATTTATAAATATTAAAATTATTTTTAAAGTCAAAAAGTTTAAATAAAAAATTTAAAGTTAAAACTTTTAAATATAATATTATATATAGAATATTCCAACTATTATTTAAGCTTGTCTATGCTAGTCATCTTTATGTGGTTGAGTATATAAAGCTCTAATTTTATCACGAATTCTTCATTCTGTGTCAATCTATATCATCTTGTTGGTCAATTTATTTTCTCTCTCTCTCTCTCTATCTTTCTCTTTGTGAATTACTTATGGCAGATAAAAGTATACCTCTAGAAGAATCAGAAGAAGATATTTTTACAGTAGGTGACGAACAAGAGAGAGAATGTCTCAGGCCAGGCAAAGTACCAGATCCAGATTTCAAGGTGGATATGGTTCCACAATCTACTACAATTCCTGTTAGGAGTGCAGAAGCCTTTGGTCTCTTAAAAGTAAGTACATTATAGAATTTAGAATAATAGCAATACACTAATTTTCAATAAATCAATATAGCTTTTTGAGGAATCTAAAGATGAGAAGGATAAAGGCCGAAGTTTAGCAGAGAATGTATGTTGTTGTTACTTTATATTATAATGCATTATCAACTTATGCTAATATTTATACATATATAGGAGCATCTTCTCAAAAGAATGGCCGAGTTGGGAGTTGATGTAAAACCGCTGATTAAGAAGAAAGGTTAGGTTATAAAATGATTGAATGCCAGTCGATAATTAAAATTTTTTTTTCAGGTGGGTCACTAAGCCAAGTCGTGTCAAGTGGTGTATATTCTGGATCTTCAAGTAGCTCATCATCAGTTGTTACAGTTGAAGAGAAAGATGTGAGACAGGGTGGATCTGATATTGGTGGTTCACGTGCTAATAAACCAGCTCCATTAACTCTAATTAAAGACGAGAAGAAGGATTTTTCTAGTATGCCATCAAAGATTCCTATTCCAATAAGCCCTATAAGGACGTTAGCTACTTCGCCTCTTCAGCCAAAAACACCTCTGAACAAAAAAGGTCCACCTCCACCTGTTCCTACTACTCCTGCTGGAAAATCAACAACAACAGTTCCTGGCCCTAAGCAAACTCCTCCACCACCAGCAACACCAAGTTCCAAGAAATTTGGATTTGGGTTTAAAAAATAAATATCAAATGTTAAAAATAGAAGAAAGTGACTAGTAGAATTTCAAATCCTAAAATTGTAGAGTAGAAATTACGCAGTGACAATTAATGAATGAATAAATAAAAATCAACGACATATACAAATGAGATGAAGCAATGTTAGATCAATTCTGTATTTTGGCTGAGTTAATCAGCAAAAGTGTTATAAAAAATTGGAGCTTTATATTAATAATAAAAAGTAGTAATATTAATTGGTCTATAATTACAAATATTGATTATTTATTTTGAGACTCATCAGTACAATTTCATACTAGACAATATTACAGCTAATAATGCATTTTATCATGCTTATTGAATGTTTTAAGTGATTACATTTTGGTGGAGCAGTTGGTAAAAAACAATATCAAATGACATGCATTAAATTAAAAATCTGCTAATTATTATTAAAGGCATTAGATTTATTTCTTTATGAATAATTTGGTAGACATAGAATGGAAATAGTAGTCATCATTCATTCAGTAAATTCTATATTTAATTCAATGCTAGCAATGTGAGTTCATTGCATAAAATTCTCAATGTCATTTGTTGCTGTCGTCTATTATATACTTAAGAAAAACATTATGAAAGAAAACAGGAGTAGGATTTATTTAAAACTATTTTGATATTATTTTTTATAGTTTTCTTAGAAAATAAAATTTTTAACTAATAATAATATACTTATTTCTTCATATAGAAATCTATAATGCAGATATTTAAAATTTTTGATGATATTTTGGTTAGAGTAAAGGTTGATGGTGTTTCTAAAGCATGTTAAAAAGATAAATTATATCTAGTGTTGGTTATAAATGAATAAAAGCTAGTTCATTTTCAGAAGAAGCTGAGTAATCTAATCAGATTTACTCTTCTTGTCATGTCATTTATCTTTGCACTCATTTATTTGTTTGTGTATATATGTATATTACATATTGTAGCAGGAGATAAGCATGTCATTCTTGGAACACAGATCAGAGCTTTTAAAGGAAAGGCTGGAAAGTTAGAAAAGTGTCGACCTGGATCTTACGTCACCGGTTTCAGACTAAAGGTATGTTATAATAATTGATTGTCTCTTTTATATCAATGTTTCAAAAGCTAATTATCATAGGTTATTGATGAAATTTTTGATAAAAAGAGACAGTCAATAAATGTTAACAATTCTGTCCATCTTAGATTGAGCCATTGGACGTATGGGATCGAAGCATGGTGAATGGAATAGAAATGGAATGTGTAAATTTCAATCAAAATGGACTTCAAGGGAAATCTGCAGCTGAGTTGGATGAAATTTACAGAGCAACAAAAGGTATTTGGATAATGTTGTGATATTAAATTGATCAGGTTAGACTATAGTTTAGATTTTTATAGGAATTTTGATTAGAAGTTCAGTTGGAAATTTTGGAGAATTTGGACCTCAGAAGCGATGTAGTTCTGGTTTCGTCAATGGATTCCAATACACGTAAATTTTGTTCTATGAGTTTATGTATATTATTAAAAGATTCCTTTTTAAATTATAGCAATGACCTTGAAACAGAATCTAAAGCTAACAAGGATAAAGTAGGAATTTCTAATATTAGATTAGCATGTTCATCATCAGAAATTTTGACAGCTTCAGATATAGATATAGGAGAGCAAAGTTCTGTGGTTAGCTGTCCTTTAAATTCAGCAATAACTGGAATCCGGACATTTATCCATGTTGAAGAAGACAGTGACTATTGGTGGAAAAAACCAGATGCTTTATCAGCTCCTATTTTAACTGGGAATCACCGGTCTTTGGTTAATTTTTATATGGTTTGTGAAGAGGTCAAATTATCATTAGAAAACTGTAGCCATGAAGTTCGTTATTCAGAGATTGCAAGCTGCAATAACGAAATGTCATATTCTGTTGGTTCCTGTGTCTACAATAGAGTTGACTCTTCAACACAAATTAAAACTTCTACATCATCAGCAACAAATGACAAACAAAAGGAAGAGTCTGTAGCATTTGGAGGAGCTGTGGATTTTTCTAAGGCATGTATGAATGCTGCTTATGAGATTTCATCTAGGTCAGTGTCAAAATTTGGAAAAGAACTCTCTCAAATTGATTCAACAACTTTCTCTACAACATCTGATCGTCTCATTGGTTCTAAACTTTCTCCTGGTGTAAAAATTGACATTCAACAGATCCTTATCAAAGTGTGTCAATCAGAAGCGCCTCTCTATGTTCCAATTTTCCGTATAGTCGATAATATAGATAATATGTTATTTCCAAGAGATGAAGAAGATATTAAAGAAGAGATTGAACAAGGCAAAAGGAGAGAATATGAAAAGCATATTGAGGAAGCTAATAATGATTTATCTGATTTCCTTGCTGGACTTGATCTTCTTGCTACTGGTAATTATAGTGAAGAAGATGTAGGAGCATCAGAGACTCTGGCAACTCTACAAGAGAATGGTTCTTCTACAAACACTGAATCGAGTCAAGATATCAGTGGAGATGATAAAGACAACAATACAAATAAATTGACTGAGCCATTAGTTGAGAAGCAAAATGTTAAAAAGATAGGAAAAACTAGAAAAGGTTCCAAGAATAAAAAAAAGGAAATAATTGTTAGCTTAGCTCAGACTTTAAATTCAATGCCAATGATTATATACTTATGTTCTCTCTGTTATTTTATTTGGTTCACATGAAAAATAAATAATTTGGTTGAAGACAGAATATATAAAAGGCTTGACATAGATGCAAGTTGCAGTTCAGTTGATTTATGCAATTCTTGTTGAGCATTGGTGATGGAGTGGTAGTGGTGATATTCTCTCATTCTCAAATTAATTTGAAGCAATGTTATATGTTATAATTTACTCTTGCATTGCGTTGGTAGTAATTTCGTGCTACGTATCCTGTGATAATATAGAATGGAAATCTACAAATATAATAGGTAAAACAACGTTCAGTGATCAATGATGTTGTTCATTTGTCAGTTTTTTGTTCTTTTTATTAAGTAATAATTATTTATAGGATCAAAGGGAA
>VCNE01014772.1:0-10212 GCA_009869805.1 Oncopodura yosiiana | reverse complement strand
GCTACATTATGGTGATTTTAGCATAAGTTAATTGTTGCATTTAGAAAAGATACAGTCCTTGGTAAAAGTCATTTTGCTTCACATTCATACTTCTGCTGTACACTGTATATAAATATATGGTACAATACAGTCATAAGGAATCTCTAATTAAAAGCGATCAATACATAAAATTTATTCAACAACCAATCAAATCAAAATTTCATAACATACTCAATGTTATATTTACTACACTAGATTTTCATATTCATTATTCTCTTCCATTTTAAATTTTTCTTCTAGAGAAGCTACACAGTATAAACATCTTTCATCAGAGTCTTTGAAACATTCTTCACACATTGACAATTGACAAACTGGACAACGATAGTATTCACCTCGTTTATTACATAAAATACATCTTTTCTGTGCTAGCTTGAATCTTCTACAAAACCAAAAACATCTTGGGAATAATTCTGTAAGAGCTGTTAATGGATTTAAGTCAACATTTTTCATTCTATTTTCAAAATTGTCTAACACACGAGTTTTCATGTGTCCAAATTGTCTTTTACGTTTCTTTAGTAGGTCATTATATAAAAATAAAATTCGACGTTTAGATCTCTGCATGTAAAATTAGAAAAATGTTCACATATTCATCAACAAAATTTTTTGAGCTTTTATATAAATATTATATACCTTTGGATAAAAAGCATTAGCTATACAATGACGAATACGAAGAAAATGAGATTGGAAGTAACATAAAGCAACCAAGATTGTATAAGCAACAAATGTCCTACGAATATACATAGGATCAAGAATGTATGGATCCGGTAAACAAACTGTAGTCAAATGAGTTTCTTCAATATCTTTATTAAAATCTACATCTGATATGACTCCTCTAAGTAAATTAGCCAAGAATCCTTGACCTTCAATCCAAAATTTGAATTTATGTTTTCCACGATGAATAATTTCAACTTCTCCATGTTTGTTGACAAGTTGAAGTAAATGAGTAAATGCATAGTCAAATGCATAAATACTAATAACAATCATTGATTGAATAACAACACCAGTCAAATTCTGAATAAACAATCCAGCCTCTTCACCATTGAGTGTAAGTCTACAAACAGACAGGATATCCGGCTTTTCAAAGCTTTTAAGTGGTAGTAAATGACTTTTTCCAAGAGACTCACGCCGTGTTTCAATTTTGTGAAAGTAGCGTGTGATGTAGCGGTTGTCGAAAGAAAGTCTCTCAAAATACTTTGTGTGATATGTCAATGTACTAAAAAAAGAAAGAAATAAAAAGAAAGATTATGGCAACATTGAAAGCAAAAGAAGAAAAGTACATCTTCTTCTTTTGGGTAAAAGCTTAGACAATGACATGAAAATCCATCTAGCATTAAGGCTAAGCCTTTTCACTAAATCTTTTCTGGCAAGTACCATTCATTACGTAGAGTATTCTATTCTCTTATATATCTACTTGAAATCGTCTAGAAAATATTTATTACGTAAGGTTATATGAAGACAAAAGGTCAGACTTTGTGACATTATACTATATATATATATACCACATAGAGAACATGGAAGATTCAATTTAATTTAATTTCCTCTCCCTATGAGTTCTTTTATATGAGTTGGCTCAGATAATAATGGTTAATAATTTAACTCTAATGACAAAAACATTTGTATTAATACCTGAAAACAACAAGGAGGAAACTAAATGTTAAGATACGCTGTATAATGTTGAGATAAGACTGAATAAATTCTTTTCCATGGTTGAATGTGCTTAGAAGAACAGCATTGGAATCTCTAACTTGCTGTCCAGTGTCTTTCAACTGTGGCCACAAATATTTTTAAATTTTTTTTAGATTTTAGAATATGAGATTTTATACATGTGTACCATTTGCTCATATCCTTGATAGTTAATGTCAACTCTAAATTCATTAGACATATCTTTCAATCCTTTCTTGGCAGCCAAATACTCTGCACCAAAATTGTTACTGATAATCGAGTCCGTATCACAAATATAACTTTGTGAAGTTGCTAAAATTAAAAATGTTCTTGTAATAAAAAGATTTAGATATAATTTCTTAATTCTTAATTTGCTTACAACCCATGAGATCACATATGACGTCAATCTTCATTGGCCAACAGAGCAACCAAGAAGCAGCTACTGATACAGTGTCTTCACAATCATCAAAAGTTTTGGCAAATATTTCTTTACATTTTTCAGCCCCTTGAGTAAAGATACCCTCACAACGGAGAGCAACTTTCTTACGATATCTTTGTGTGATACGTTTCGCTTCTGGAGCATTTGGAGAAATAGCATAATGTCTTTCTATCTCATCTGATCTTCTATCTTCACCCATTTCTGAATCTAACTTATCATTTGCAGCTTTTAGTAAAGCACTTTCAGACTCATCTTCTACTTCTTCAATCATTGGTTTTCCAACTTCTGATATTGCACTTGTATTTAATGCTCCATCACTAGACTATTAAAAAGAGGCAAATTGAGACTTGAGAAAATTGTAAATCTTTTAATAATTACTTTAATTCGTTCCATCATGTGATTAATAGGAGCTAGCAAAAGTTTCATTCCATCTTCTGAAATTGTCCATAACATATCTTTTAAACAGGATAAGAATGCTACAGTCTCTCCACTATTGTTGCCAATATTTGTCAATGGGCCTGATATAACTAACATAAGAATATACGCTTGTATAGATCTTCTTCCTGAATTACTTCCAAACTCAGGAATTGTAAGCAAAGTCAAACATCGTATCTAAATTACAAGAAATCATTTAGAGATGATGATGTAGAAAAAAGAAGTAAGAAAAGCTGTTTGGCTAAAAGCAAAGTTTTTTTTGTATAAAACAACTTTTTTCTTGCTTTACAATTCACAAACCTGTGTAGAAAATGTAAAACCTAAAGTGAGAAAAATCCATAAACTTTTGAGAATGTAGCCTCGAAATGTCAAGTCAAAATTTGTTTCATGTAAAACATAACGATCAAAAAGAAGTGTACAGAAAAATCCAGCGACAAGACCGATTATGCCCCATAAGATAGATACACAAACTTTACGGACAATTGCAGTACGACTAGTACGACGACGAGCCATAATAATAATCATCCATCATCATTCCAACAAGAGACTTGTCAATCGATAATTTACATAGCGCAATCCCATAAGTTACTTGGTTACTATTGAACTCTCTCTATTTCATCTCAATTTCACTTGAGGAGGTAATAAAGCATCATCTTATGCCTATTTATATTTATAATACAAACTCTCATTTTCAATTACTGAACGCACTTGTCATCTAAAAAGTAATAGAATAGCTGCATATTATAATTTCTTTTATATTATGCATATGGAATGATGATCATCATCAACTCTTGTTGAGTAAAATACATACTCATTCTCATAATAAGCAACTACAATAACCACAAATGTCAACTTTCGAAAACCACTATATATAAAATAAACTGATCATATATGCCATCATGATAAAGCTACATTCACTCACATACGCACACACACACGTACTTACACATCATAATATTGCATTATCAGTATCATACAACATAGAAGTAAATTGCAATGTGTAGGATATATGAAGACAAACAAGTTGATGATGTTCTCACACATATAAAGCCTAAAGGGGTAAGGTGCAACAATAATGTGAATGATGATGTGAAGCACAATAACACAATAGGATTTCTTCAATGATCTAGGTTTTGTTTAGCAGGAGAATGAAAATAAACTTTAGTGACTGAATGACTGACTGTATGTAGCAAAAAAAAGAGTTCTTGCTGAAAGCAACACTTCCCCATATAGATACTAAAATGATCTGATGTTGCCTATCTCTATCTACGGCTTCCTTCCTTTCAGTCACTCTCACATTTATAAACTGTCAATCTTCGTTCTAACGCTTTCTTTTCACAGAACATTATTATGATGATTATAGCTGCCACAAAAGTTCAGTACATGTTTGTAGACAACGTAAGAAAGTTGTGAGATTGAGAAATGTGATACAACGATTTTGACAACGACAACGACAATAATATTATGACTTCTTGTTGAAGAGAAGAAAAAATGTTGAGTGCAGTCTTGTGTAAGCATTAGAGTGTCAGTATAGTTGTTTGCAAAAAAAATCATCATGAAGTTTCTTAATTCTGTAAGTATTTAAATATATATATATATATATATTTAAAATACTAATTAATAATTTATATAATCATATTATGTGACAGTTAATATGGCTGTGTGTATTTTGGATTTGTGCAATAATGGGAGCACCACAAATAAAATATAGAATGTCCTATACAATTAGTGAAGTGCGTCCTGATGGAAGAGCTGTATTGTTTCAACCGATAACACGGATTGCAACAGTTTTAGATGATACAAGGGATTTATTCTCATCACAAAATAATGCCCCAATATTTTCAAGAGAACTTGCTTATGGGATGTCGACAGCTAACCCTGTTGGTGATGTAGTATTAGAAAATCAAGTGCAAAGTCCTTCATGGAAAAATAATATTGTAACATCAGCAGCCAAATAGATTTTTTAATGTATATTATATTTAAGCGTCTTTATTTTGTTCGTACGAGTTTAATATCATCATGAGTACATTCATCATTATACGACATAAATGTAGCAGTAAATAGAGAGTATTACGAGTTATATATTTTCCATCATGTTAAATATAACTTTGTCAAGTAGTTAATGCCATTAGTGGCTACAATTATATAGTTCCTAATAAATAGTTTTTTTAAAAGTTAAATTAAATAAAAACGGTGGGTACACATACATATTATGTATGTGTCAAAATAAAGAAAGTGAAGATAAAATAAATAACATGCAAGTAGTTGGTAGACTATTGTTGCTATTTTTCACAACAATACACTGGGCTGAAGCTAGTTGACGAAGATCCACCACAAGCTTCTAGAATTGAAACTATTTCATCAAAATCTTTTTCATGTGCATAATCCAAAGCAGTTTTCTTTCCACCACAACATCCAGACTCGACATTAAGATTAGCTCCAAATCTGATAAGGATTTTAACCAAAGTAGGCAAGTTGTATTTAACAGCAAGCATTAATGGCGTAAATCCTTCTTCATTGAATGTGTCAATACTAATTCCTAAACCACCTGTTAAAAATTTTTTAAAAAGCCTTGACAAAATATTACTACACATTATTATTAAAAACTTACCAAGTTTTGAAATACAACGATTACAAGTACATAAAGGATGACATTCTGGAACACGCTGTAAAGGTAGTTGATTATTTTCCGAATTTGATAATTCTTCTGGTGGAATTCCTAAATAAAAAAGAGATAAAGGAATATCTCCGACAGCAATAGCAGTAAAAAGTTTCTTTATATCACGATCTTCAATAGATCTCTTAACTCCAGAAAATGTCATTTTTTTCAATGAATTTTGAGCTGCTTCTAAACTCTCTACAGAAACTTTTCTTAGGTATTCTGGCTCATTAATTTCATTCAAACTCAAATTACTATTGTGTATTACAAAATCAGGATGACAAGGACATTCTTCTTTAGTTGTAGCAATATTAGCAATTGTTGTTGGTGTTTGTGTTTGCATTATACGCCCTTCTGGAATTGTTTCTTCTTTTTCACCATAATGAGTACAAATCATTGATCTTCTACGAGTTTTAGTTTGAGTATTATTGACATTTAAATTTGCTTGTGAAAATCCAGCAATGCTGCACCTTCTGCCACGCCCATAAGTTCCAACAACAATACTATTTCTTCGACTACTATTTCGACTATTGTTTAAACTATTATTGCCTGATGTTGGTGTAACATTATTATTATTACTATTGGCACTTGATTCTACATTTATACTTGGCATGTTACTCATAGGTACTTGATTTTCTTCACCTTGTTCTGTTGTAGTACTATCTGTTGCAGAAGCCATAGAAGTATTTTGTTGTTCTTCTTCTTGTTCATCATCATGATGTGGTTCACTAATTAGCATTACAACACCTTCATCTGGAGAACAATGGTCTTTTTGAAAAACGTCTACATTGATAAAATCTCCATGATTTCCATGCATATAGGATCTCCTTCTTAATGAACGTTTTAATATATTTTGTATATGAATATCATGAGCACATGCTAACGGTGTGGCATGACGAGAATTTTCTGCAAAGATGATGATAATTTATACATAAGAGTTTGATAGGTCTAGTAGTATTTGAAAAATAATTGATATATAAAGACCTTACCTAATGTAATAGATGCTCCATGTTCTACCAATATTTGAGTTATTCTGACATATCCCCAAAAAGAACTGAAATGAAGAGGAGAATCTCCCTTAAAATTTTGACAACTCACATTCAAATGTTTTCTAGCATGTTCAGCATAATATATCAAAGCTTTTACACAAGCTTCATGTCCATTTTCTGCACTAAGATGTAGTGCTGTATTTCCAAAATTATTACAAATGTTCAAATCAGCTCCAGCATGTAAAAGTAACAATAAAGCATTTTGATGTCCTCGAGTTGCACAATACATCATCGGTGTCATTAGCTATGAATATATATAGGATATAATAAAAAGTCACAGTATTAAATTAATCCGATTTTAAAAGACTCATTAAAATATTAATAAATGAGACAAACCTGGGCATCTTGAACATTTAATGGTGGATTTAGACTTAGTAAATATTCTACAATCATAGGTCTACCATATATGCAGGCAACATGTAAAAGTGTTAGATGATCTTCTGTTGTACATAGTGAAATAATCGGCTCCATTATTGGCACTACTTCAATTGGTTCAGGTTTCAATAATTTTAAACACTTTTCACAGTTACAAAGAGGATGACAAAGTAATGATGAATCAACAGTTGGTACTAGTTGCTGTTTTAGCTTGTCTTGTAATTGTCTTTCTAAATTATTAGCTTGACGAATAGATTCATATTCTTCGATAAGCTCTTGTAATCTTGCCAAGTTTCCTAATCTTATTACATCAAACATAGCACCAAGTTCATTTGATTCGTTTGACTCTTGATGAAGGGATCGGAGCCATGCTTCTCCTAAACCACAAGGAATACCAGTACCAATGTCAAGCTCAGCAGAAGAAGAATCTGTACCCAACACTCTGCCAGATCTTAGATGTTCTAAAAAAGCAATAATGATAATAAATTATTTTTATGATAATGTATTTCTTATAATAATAAATCTTAATAAAAATTACCTAAGGAAGCGTCAAGCGTTGCAATATAAAATGAATTTTCATTATCTTTTTGACTACTAGTTACAGAGAATCGAAAATTACGAAGAAATTCAAGTTGTGCCATCCAATTTCCTAATGGATTTTTAATAATGAGATAAACAAATATTGGAATAAGCTCATCAGTTGAAATTGTTTCATATTCTTCATTGCTGTTAAAGAGTATAAAGTATAGTTTAGATATTTTCTATTTAGAAACTTGTTAGTTTGATCTTTTTAAAAAAATAACTTACTCAAATGCAGGATCTGGTCGAAGATATCGTAACACTTTTTTTAAACAAGACAACTTTCCAAGAGCTGAAGAATATAATCCGATTCTTCCTAATTCTTGTTTAGCTCTTGCTAGATTATTCCAATGACATGATTGAATTTCTAAATCTTGAGGATGAATATTTGATAAATTCTTGATAACTTTATTTAAATGAGCATCTAGCGATGATACAGCTATAGCTGAAGTCACAGCACTACAAAAAATATGTACATTAAAATTAAATTTATGAGAACATTAGCTTATAAAGTTACTTCAATCTTACCTAATTAGAGATCTATAAACACCATTTAAAACATAAGATTCTGTAGCTAATCGAAAACGTTGAATTAAAAATTCTGAAATATATGGCATTGTTGTTGTTTTATTTTGCTCAGTCTCAACATTATTTTTTTTGGTGGAGCTGCTGCTACTACTAGTAGTTGTAAAATCTTTGGTATTATTCCCATTCATATTTTCAGAAGCAAATTGAATAGTATAATTAAAACATTTCAGGTACAATGAGTAAATGACATCACGTTGAACACTTATGGGTAAAGTTTCCATTCCACTATGAGTTTGAAGGAAAGTTTTAATAAAAGAATCTAAAGTTTCAAGAAGTTTTGTATTTCCCATGACACATAAAAATTCAATTGAATCTCTTAAAGAGGTCAAATTCCATAATATTGCAGAAGAAGGACTAGAACAATTATTGTCTGGTGTTGCTGATCTGTCTTCATTGCCATTTAAACCAGTACCATTAATTTTATTTAGAGGTGAAAGATTAGGTATTAAAGGTGAGTTGATACATAGTAATTTATATTTTCTTTTATCTGCTGTATAAAATGTTTCTTCAAACAAAATTTCTATTCTACGTTGTGAAAAAAGACTTGCAGCATCATTATCAACGATTAAAGTTCCACCAGTATATTCTATATTAATTTGAGATAATGTTTTAAAATTCCAATTTCCAAGTCCTTTTCTTTTCTTTATTGCTGTTCTTGCTGTTGATAGTGATGATGTATTATTATTATGAATTCCATAGCTGCTTCCTGGACTAGTTGTTGATGGTGTTGTAGTAAAATTACTAATGCTACCATTTCCACTGCTGCTACTTGTTGTTGTTGTACTTATAATGCTACCATTTGGATCTTTTTCATTTGTTACACTAGAATTACAAGAAGAAAAGTCAGGTCGATTTATTGAATCATCTTCTTCACCTTCTTCTACACTATCACCACTTTCTCTTCTTAAACGTCCAGTTTCATCATCATCATCATTATTTCTATTGGGTTTTAAAATATGATGAGTAAAATCTTCAAATGAAAATGTATATTTTTGTAAGCAATCTTTTCTTGGAATTGCAATCAACCATTGCTCACTTATACATCTTGTGAATAAATCTGCATATGAATTACTTAAAGATTGAAAGAATGGGTTCTCGCTCAAGTCTTCATCATAGCTATCCATATTTTAGAGTATATCAATAACAGCTGCAGACGTGTCAATAAAAAATATATTCTGAAAGCTGCAAGAGGAAAGAAGAAAATTAAAAACAAAAAAGTATTTAGTTGCAAAAAAAAGAAACTATTTTTTTACCTTCAATTTTGTACTGATGTCATAAGAAGTTGAAGAAGATATCATTACTGAACTTGCACAGCACCACATAAAAAATTGACTGGCTTAATAGCACTTCTTTTGCTATGAAAGCCCTCTTCTTTCTTTATCATCACACAAGAGAGAATAAACAAATCCCGACTTTGACGAAAGATTATTATTTAATATATTATGTTTCACTCACTACACTACACTAAAAGACATGACATCTCTATATATTATGTATATAATATATACGTTTACATGTCTCTTTTTTGTCGTGTCACTAGTCTCGAACTCAAAATAGTTAATAATGTTGAATATGTAAAAAAAGGATTAAATGTGTGGAGAAAATCCTCAGGTGGTTTCATTAGAGATTTAGAACAGTAGAACTTATTAAAAAAACAGGGTCACAACACGAACGACAGATCATGAATAATAAGAAGTATAGTGATTGAAAATTTCTTCAGCCTCCACAATACTCCACATTGAATGTCATCATCATTCTCTGAAAATAAGAAATGAATTATTATTTGTAATATTCCCGACACGAAACACTTGGATCTTATTCATTTCATGCATGCATGGCTAACATCAAAATAAGTTATATACAGTCAACTCTCGATATAGGAGCACCCCTAATAAGAGATTTTCCTCATTAAGAGACAAAGTCAGATGGAACGGAATTAAGCCCCTTTAAATACATGTTAACCTACTTTCCTAGTAGGAGATTTCTGAGTAGTGGATTTTCGTAATAAGAGACAACCTTTCATATCCCAAAATGTACTTCTCTATAATTTATCTCTCTATATAAGGGATTTTTTAGAAATTATCTTAATTTTCTTAAAAAAACGTAGCTAGTAGGTTATCAACCATGAAGTGAAAAAATAAAAAAGTCTTCGAATTAAAGATTGTTGTGATTTTGACTGATTCTGTGGTTTAATTTTGAATATAGAAGGAACAAGCAATTTCAAATTCAAATTACGATCTTGGCTACAAAATCAAGATAGCTATAAAACAGACAAAAATTACTTCATACTTTAAAAGGCAATAAAAATATTTTGTGTAAATATATGTAGTATCTTATGAATATTATATCAACTCATGGTAAATAAATAAGTGACTTTTGACGACATT
>VCNE01014761.1:0-11426 GCA_009869805.1 Oncopodura yosiiana | reverse complement strand
CTCACCGCTTCTGCACTTTTCTCATGGGGCTTATGACTGTTGTTAATTAAGACGCGGACGCGTAGTCTCTTTTACAATAGAGTATATAAAATATACTTATAGTCTTTTTTCTTTCTCTAAAGCGAAAGAAGTAAAGAAGGCCATTACTTATTATTATTTTTGTGCGTACCTTGGTTGTCAACAAAGTTTTTAAAACTATGCTTTATATTGTGTTGTATTTCATGGCTTCCGCTGATGATATGTACATACGTTGATGATGAGTTGTTGTTGATGAGTTGTTGTTGATGTGATTTTGTCGCTACCTTCAACCAGTAAGAGAGAAAAGGATGTGAACTGTATGAGTAATACGTAGTAATAAAATTCATTTGGGTTTTTTGAGAGCTCTAATTAACATGTCACATTAGAAGGAGTGAGCGACAGAAGGAAATATATGTAAATGGTTGTTGGTAATAGTATGGGTATAGTTTGAGTAGTAGCAAAAAAAGAGAGACAGACAAGATAAAAGAAGGTTATATATAAAATTGGCTCAGAGTTTAGCAGTCTGGTAACTGACACTTTTTGTACATATAATATAGTTATAATATGATACAATATTGGCAAATTGTTTCTTAGCATACAACAGGAACTTGCTAACAATGTTTGACTTGTGACAAGAGGGCTCTTTTGTGTGTGATAGTTTTTGGTACCTGTAATTAGTGGTGAGTTGCATGATTATACTACTTTGAAATGGAGGAGAAGTTATGACATATATTTGGAACTGATTCCATTTTTTTACATTTACATTTTACATTTAATGTGATCAAAGTCGCTAAATAATAGAAATCAAAGGGATATTTCTTACCTTGAGAAGAAATCTTGGCAATTATTTTGAAGAGGGATGGGTAAATAATTTGATGACGGGTGAATGTTACAAGTTGTGTTGTGTGTAGAGATATCCTATTAGATTGACTACTGTTTCCCATCAAAGTCAACTTATTGGTAAAGAGAGGGGAAATTGTTGTTGGTTGCTTGCAATCCATGTGATGTAGCCTTCAACCGAAAGAAGAGTCGACGACGACGACGACAACAAACACTTGCCTATTTAGTAGGAAAGCATTCCATTGTTTTCATCTGTCAAGGATATGTGATATGATGTGATAATGGTAGCATGCTATGAGTAAAATCTCATGTTTGTCAAGACTATACATATCTAGAAGAGTGTCATGTCAGTTGAGTTGAAGTTAAAAATGGTAGTGGGATATACATTTTATAAATTGTAATAGTCACTTTACTTTAGTTTTGTCTGGTTGATGTGACGTAGCTTTTTAAAAAGTTTGTCACCATTGTCTTCTTTTTTTCTATAAAAACTTTTGTGCATGTGCATGAGAAGAGATAGTCGGTGATGATATGCTCATCAGATTTTACAATTAATGATACTTTTTTGATGAATACTTGTTACAAAAGTGATAAATGGTGTTCTTTTCAAAGGGCACAAGTGACAATGAATAGATCATCAAATTATCATCAAATGATATGCTAACGGTACTACTATTGTAAATGAGTGTGTTGTGTAGTATACTTATTGTAATGTCTATCTATACAAATGAGATTGAAAATGATAATGGAGGTCACTTACTTTTAATTGTATGTAAATTTCTCTGCAGATTGCTTATTAATTAAGTTAAGGGTTTTAGAATTTGTTATATTTATCTGTTTAGTATTTAGGCTCATGAGTAGAGAAATTACTATATTATATAGAGCTTCTTAGGACATTTCGAAAACCTTAGGAGATATCATTTCAAAAAATTGAACTTATATACTAGCTATGAAGAAACGCACGTGGTATATGAATTATTGAATACTTTTTAACTTTGAGTATTTATCTAATGAATATCTACTACCCTTCTGCAAAAGATTGAAGGAAGAAGACGAAAAAGTGAGTGGCAGTTTGCTTAAGCGATGACCCATAGAGAACTGTCGCGACAAACTGCAGCTTTCATCTTCACCGACACTTTGGTTTTATTTTTTGATGAGCCTTCACCGACTGACTAGTAGTAAAGAATATATATTTATGTTAGAAGAAAGTGATATATTTGTTTTACAGAGTCTCAAAGAAAAATATGAAATGTCTTTATGTCTTAGATTTACCCATCGTCACTTGTAAAAAGGCTCACTTAATTTTGTAAATGAGGGTAATAAGGCTCATTTAAGTAGGAGAGTGTATATGTAATGTTGTGTTATATGTGGTTATGCTTGTGACTATTTTGCTCATAGAGTTTCCTTTGAAATTCAAGATTCCTTGAAATGACAAAGTTTTACAGAGTAATGTATGTTTGTCTTGTTTCTTGTACTCTGAGGGTTCGTGAGAGTAAAATATACACATATCCTTTCTTCGACTTGTGTTGATGATCCATAAAGTGGATATATATATATTTCTTTCGTTCTTTATCCTCAAATTTTGCCGTCTCTCCTCTCCCTCTTTCTAGCCTTAAAATTTTGTCTCCTTTATGTGTTCCAATTTATTCTCCTTTTTTTTCGGTGTAATTCCAAGTGCCATGAATTACATAGGTTATTAACGTATTATATTGATACAACATGTGCGAAAAAAGGGGAAGGAAAAAAGCTACTACTAAAACGTCAACATCATTTTCTGGTTTCTATACTCTCTTTTAATCTTTGCAATTTTGTTTAAAAGTATGTAGAATGTTTATGTACTTTGACATTGGAATTTAACAATGTTTCAAGTGACAAAGTGGCACTTTGACAATAGAGTAGCATAAAAGTTGTCAGTTGTAAATTGCAGGTTGCTTTAAAACTAATGGTCAACACATAAGTACCACAATATACCATCATGGGGTTAGTGGAATAGTTATAGAGAATAGTTCACTTAAAGTTCATAACACTATATACTTTATGTACATACCTATACAAAGTTTTATCATTTTCATGGCACCACCAGAGAGCTGACAATCTGGTTGTAAAAAAGAATCTAATGATGTTAAGAGCAGACAACAACGAGAAGTATGATATGTAGGTATATACAGCTCTAGAGCAATAATAAGTAGTAGATAGTAAAGTTGGATTTTCATATAATATGAGTAAGTGAAGTGCTGTCCTTTTTTAACCTCTGTTCTATACAATAACAATAGTCATAAAATCAACAAAGGGCACAACTCTTAACAACCAAGTAAAACCAACAACAACAGTTTGTTTGTTTGATTTTTATGAAAAGGAGTAAAGTAAGTAAAAACGTAGTAGAGTAGTAGAAAAGAAATTGGTATTATATTATTATTATATCATCTGTACTATAGTTACATATAATAAGTTTATATAAAAAAACAATTTCTGTTGTGTGCACACATAATCTCTATATACACACATAGAAGTAGTAGTGGTGGTAGTAGAGTAAGATCATATAAATAAAAAAGCAAGCACTTTTTTCAGTGCTCTTTTATAATCTGAAGCTTTACTCTTGTGACTAAGAAGCCGCCGCCTACTACTGTAATGTAAACTACTACTGAACTGATGATGAGATGAGGGTGCGAAGAAAAGGCACTGGTGACTGATAGGTTAGGCATTTATGCACTAGAGTGTTGATGGTGAGAAGAAGTTTTATCACTCCTCAGGAGCACTTTTATGACTCAAAAGGCAAAGAAGAGAGCCTTCGTTTTTCTCTCTTTCAATATGTCTCTTGCTTATGATTCCAATCCAATCCTCACACCCTCAACACAACATAATAACACAACACTTGACTTGTTGTTTTACCCCTACTTTTTAAGTCCTCACATTATATACTTCTTCTTCGTCTGTTGTTGTCGACGTAATATATGACATCCCTGGTTTTAAAAAACGTTACCTGTGCAGCGTAGAGCATTTACACCCGAAGTGAAGTGAACTTAACGACTACGAGACTAGAAGTATGAGATGATACAACAAGCTGTGCTAGTAAATAGTAGCTGGAGACAAACATAGTAACATAAAGCCGACGACTGGAGTATGCAGCAGTGACAAAAAAATCTGTCCTTTTTTTCTTCTCACCGGCATGTCTAGTTTACTTACTGAGAGAGTTGATGCGTTAAACAATTTACACTGATACCTTTTTTCAACTAGCATTAGAATTTTTTTTAATATTTTCTTCTTCATCGTCTCACTTCTCCTATATGACATTTGTACTTTAGTGTTTAGAACTTAAAAGGATCTTCTATCCTTTTCATGTATAGTTGAAAAGATAGTGATGATGATGGTGTTGATGAAATGTACATATAAGACGTTTACACCACTCTAAGCAACACTAGAAGTTTAGATTTGAATGATATAAAATGTTTTTCACTTTGATTTTGAGAGTTAAATGTATTTACTTACAGAGGCAGACTATATACAAGAAGAGATATTAGTGATGTGTATGTGTGATGTAAGTGAGTGTTGAGTAGTTTACATAGTAGTTATGTGAAGGTTGTTGTTGTTGTATAGTAGTAGTAGTAGTAAATTGTAAAGGTAAAGAGTGAATATATAGATTGTGGCTTTTATAAGTATTAGTGGTGTGGTATATAGGTATTAGCTCTTCATCGATACTCTCTTCCGATGGATGATGGCTTCTTTTTTAAAAGCCGCCAGAGAGAATTTAACCGGATAAAGTTGCTTTTCTTACTAGTTGCTCTTAAACGTCCAATTCATTGAAAGTGGTCTCATCATCACAAAACTGAGAACGTGTGAGAGAGTAGAGAAAAAGAAGAAGAATATTAAAGTACATTGACAGTAGATGATGATGAAGACGAGGTATATAAGAATAAAAGGAAAAAGATGAGAGTTTGAGTTGTCTCTTGTTATATTCTTTTTGTATATGTATGTAATAGTTGGGCCATTATGCTATGATTTCGTCCATGTAGGTCTCTTTTTCTCTTGGCCTGTCTTTATGATGATGATCCTCTCACTTATTTATTCTCTCACATACCAACAAATACATTCTCACCATTTTCTCTGCGTGTAGCGCTACACTCAGGTATTTTGAGTGGAGTGAGGCAAAAAGAGAGATTGTCTTTCTCTAATTGATCCTTTTCCTATGATGCAGAAAACAATGACAGATTTAATTACTCTCAAGCACTTTTCTTAATCTGTATATATCTGTATATATATAAGATATTATTTTGTTGATGGATGAATGTGTATTGTGTATTGTAGAAAATATGTGAATTTAATATTATGAGAGCGAGCAGAGAGACTACGACAGTGAATGTCATTATGTCCACAGATGGAAAAATTTCTCTCCTTCTGTCGGCTCATTTCAAACCAAGTTCCAATCTCTTGTATTTGTTAAAAAATTCCTTTTCTTTCCTTTATTTCACCTTATTGCTCATCTTGATGACGTTTCCAGCACCATTCAACAGTCATTCGTGTCAATTTGGAAAACTTGTATTATATAGAGTATATATGTATGCATAGGAATCTCAAAAGTTATATTATGTGTATAGTTAGTAGTTGATTATTCAGTCGATTTTTTTCTTCTCTCTCTCTCCTTTGGCTTTGAGAAAGTTCTGTTGTTGATCCAGTCAGGTAGACAATATTGTAGTTTATGTATCTTTGTAATAGCTTGTTTCCGTGACTCTGTCATTCTAACTAAGCTCGATATATATATAGTATATCCAATAATGTTTCTCTGTATCATTATTGTTATTATTATTGAAATACTAACACTACATATACTACATATGATGATGATGATGGTGCTTCTTATTATAACCGTCATTGTTCATGTGTGAATGACATTTTACTCTTTTTTGATTCTGATTGTGGAACTTCAAAATGAATTGTAAAAGAAGTTCTATTTGGTTTTGAGGAAAGGAAGGAGAGAGAGAACAAAACCCTTAAAAGTAACCAGCAGTTGTCAGTTAGTAGTTAGTAATAATAAGCAGGCAGTGCTGGCTAAGAAAAACTCATGATGATGACGACAAGTAATTTGGTAAACTCATTTCGTGTAAATATCACTTGGGTCATCTCTCTCTCTCTCTCTTTGAAACATATTACTAAATTCTAGAGTAGCTTAACAGCATGTTACATTTAGAGCTTACAAAAGTATAATAGATAATAAGTATATGGAAAAGTATCATATACAGAGGATAATATGTGTTGATGTAAATAGTCATTTTCTTTTTCCTTCTCTTTCCTTAATGTAACTAGCTGTCAAAACAGCATTAAGAAACTAATTATATATTTGTGCTACTCTTCCTTGTATAATGTGTTTAAGTTGAGCTGCTCAATCCATGTTAAAAGTGTTAGTTTATGTAGTAAAGGTATTATTATTATTAAAAATATATCAGTAAGATATCAGTGAGTAGAATGTGTAACTTTATCTCATAGTTTCATGACATTTTGAACTTTTGAAAACTACAATATATATAATGCGATGATCATTTGACCCGGAAGTAAAAAAAGTTGCTAATTTTTCTCACTTATTTTTAACTGTTATTTTTACACATAAGATATAAACATACACACACATTACATGCACAACTTCTTAAATAAATATAATGATGATTTAAGTATAAATACACCGATTACTTACCTATTCAACTCTCTTTTTGGTTTCAGCAGGCAAGCAATGTTAGCTGCTCAAAGACATGGAGACGATCATCGCTCTGGACCATCTATGAGCAACAGTCTTGGCTCAGGTCATGCTGACATGTGTCATGACAACACAGATGATGACGAGAGAGTTGACGTGGTTGGCAATGACCATGACAACTCCGTCTCTCCGTCGCCAGCCAGACATCATGGTGAGTAAAACAATTGCTCTTTCTCCCTACGTCTAGTGTCTGTATGTAAAAATCCCTTCTTCTTCTCCTACTGACTTTTGACCGGAACCTTTTCCTTCTCTGTACGTCAAATTAGAAATATGTTTTAAGTAGATAAAGGAAGAAGAAGAAGGTAGGAGGAAATATCTTTTTTTCTTTGAGTGAGACTGAGCTAAGAATGCAAGAATGCAGATTAAAAAATAGTATTAGCATCACTAATAAAGAAAAGAACTCTTGTAAATGAATATATATGTATAGGAGATGAAGATAGTAGTTTAGTTTTTATCTAGTTTGATAAATACTCTGTAGAGGATCTAAAGTATTTGTTGATATTGATTTCTTCAGTCGGCTAAGAGACGTTTGAAAAGAAGTAGAGTAGTAGTAGATTTTTTTTGTTGCTGTTGTAAAATGTAATGTCTTCAATTAGAGGTGTCAAGAAAGCAAGATTCAATGATCTAGCTTTTTAGGGCTGAGGCTATATGTGTAATCTTATACTTGGTGGTAGTAGTTAACTAGTTACATGTAACACAACTTGTGATACATACAATGTATGTAGTTTTCAAGACAGTTTGTAATATAAGCTGTAAGGAAGATGAGCACAACAAAGAGTATCAAATTCTAATGGAGAAAGAGAAAATGAAGAAAATAGTTTTTCCTCTCTCAAGAGTTTTCACAAAGTCCAACACGGCAGTTCATCAGTTTGTTTTGTGTATATATATATAGAGAGATGAAATGGAAATAAGTCCTCTACTCTTGATATCTATTTGGTTTAGTAGTGTAGATTGTATAATGAAAAGCTACATATAGTAAATAAAACATGTATACTTGTGTAACATGTAGGTTAGCTTGTAGTATATATAAGTAAAGATGTTTGAAGACTAGGAAGAGAAGGCAGCAGTAGCATGTTAGAAAAGACTGACGGATGTGTGTAATACCAACATTTCATGAATGTTGAATAATTCATGTCGTGTGCTCTTATCTAAAAGCGGATTTTTATCCCTTTTGTGCTTCTACACACACAACGAAACTAAACTACTCGAATCAATATCCAGAAAATAAACTTGTGGGACAAGAGAATCCAATTGTAGCTGAGCTCTGAGCTCAATTTATCCCTTGTTACATAAATATGGAAAGTGCAAGAGAAGACGAGACATAGAGATATTATACTACTACATCTATATAAGAGATCTCTCTCTTTTTTGACTGAGAGGAGAAGAATATGTTATGTATGTATATTTAGATAGATTACGTTATTATTTCATCCCGGGGTCAGCTGACAAGAAGACAAGAGTAAACTGCTTTTTGGTACTTGGTGTTATATTCGTATTAAGAGAGATAGGAAACTGTCATTTGGGGTGTGTTGTCGGCTTTCAACTTCCCTTTGATCTTGCGGCATTGTAAGTGTATTAGGAAGAGAGATGGTGATATAACCAAAAAGACAAGTCAATCCAATCTTAAAGATATCTTTCTCTAAAACCACAAGAGGGTTCAACAACTACCACACACTCATACAAACTCTTATCGTCCTTATATATGTATATATATCCAACAACTTTGTCTCAATTGACTCTTTTTCGATTCCTTTCCTCTCTCTCTCTCTATCTTTTCCACTCCATCAAATATTATATAAAGATTGGAAATCAAAATGAAATTGGAAATAGATATATGTATATAATATAAAGATGTGTGTTGTGGATCTATAAGTAATAAACATTTAATGTGATGGTTTCTCTCTTTTCTCTTGTTTTACAAATAATATAGATGACTACATGATTGGCGTAGATACTGATCGGGATATAAGTGACAGCGGTTCTGAGAGTGGTGGAGGATTTCGTGCAACTCGTCATAGTGACCTAGATCATCCTAGTCCAAATATTTCCTTGGGTCCTCCACTTCAACCTCCTCTAATACCATATTTATATCCACCATCAATGTACTCAGGAACTCCAGGACTAGGTCATCCGCTTGGACCACCTCCTTCATTATCATTGTCGTTATTTGGTCATGGAACACCACACTCAACAGCTGCAGCTGCAGCATCTCTACCTCCATCACTTCTTTTCAACCATTTACTTCAACAACAACTATTTCATAGTGGCTACAATCCATTGGCTCCACCTGTTTCACTAAATTCTTCAATAGCTTCTTCAATAGGTCCGGGTAAGTAAATTATTGTAGTTAGTTGTAATTTTTAGCACTCTCCGTTTTCTCATATATGACATTTGTTTTTATACAACATATCGTTTTTTTTGCATTTTTTTTCATTTGGATATACAGCGTTACTATCGGAGCGTCTTAAATCTCATAGATTTCACCCTTATCCACTTATCCCACCAGCAGCAGCAACGTCCTCATCATCATCCTCTTTGAGCTCTACATCTAATAGTGTTCTTGGAGGTGGAAGTATGTCAGCCTTTGAAACTGTGACTCCATCAAGTCCAAAACATTCTCCAAGACATGAGAATAATTCTTCAATTACTTCTCCTTCAATTGCTACTACCACTACCAATAATTCATCCTCTAATACTGGAGGAGCTGCCGTCACATCATCCTCTGCCAGATTATCACCATTAAATCACAACAATTCAACTACAACAACAACAACAAATACACCAGTGTCTCATCCTCATCGAATTCCAAGTTTAATCTCAGGAGCTACATCTCAACATCCTTCTGAGTTAAAATCTATTGAGAAAATGGTGAATGGTTTAGACATTAAGCCAGATATGGTGAAAAGTGAAACAGTTGATAAGTGAGTAGAATGTGACGTTATTATTAGGAATAATAATAATAATAATTCCTCTATATTTTTTCCCTGTTGACGACGAATACTACTACTACTATTACTACCCAATGAAACTCTCAGTGAAATTCATTACCATAGTATGTATATATAATATTTATTGTGCAAAATCATCTCGTATTTATTACTACTTATATATATAATATATATAATACAACAAGATACCACTAATCAACTTATATAGTGTTTAAGAGAGAAGACGATATGCTGATGTTTTATATGAGAGAAAAAACACATTCCTGAAAGAATCAAATTCTGGTCCTACTACTATCTTTTTATGTATGTTGTTATTATTCACATTAAAATTAAGCTCAGTCCAGGTAATCTTCATCATTTATAACGTAAAAATCATCTCAATATAATATTTGCACATTTGCAACTAATATGTATGTTAGATTTATAGATAGAATGATGATGGCTATCATATTGTGCAATTGAAGCCAGTTTCCTAGAAGTGTTGAGTTAAATTGTTATCCCTTATATATTATTGCTACTTTGCTCTAATATTTATTTCCGGTGGTATATTCTTTCAGAACTATTCTATTCTGAAAATATATAAAATAATATAGGCAGTTGAAAAATATTGATTAGTGAAATATATTAATTGGTCAGTATATATGTATATATGTACTGAGTTGAGTTTAATGCCAAAGTGGTATTCCCGTGATTATTATTTTTTTCTTTTGACATATTAAGTTTACATTTAAGTTATACTTCCTTCATCAAAAGTTTCTTTTTAAGATAGATTTTCAACACTTTACTTCTAGTTGTTGTGAATATATAAAATAATGAGCGACTAAAATTTTAATACTATAGCAATATTCTATGTGTACACACAAAATACATACTACATGTTTACAAAAAAATTATTCTTTAATTTCCTGTGTTTGATTTTGTTTTTGTTGTTGTTGTTGGTGGCGTCTGGTCTGAGAGTTTTGATGCACAAAAGATGAATTGAGAATGGTTGGTTATAGCTGTAAAAATCATTGACATTCATTACACGCACAGTTGTAGTGTTTAATTGCAAATACATGATGGTAGAGAAAGAGAAAAAAAAACAGACAACAGAGTCAAGAAGAGAAGTCTTAATGGTAATAACGTCAGTGTGTATATATTCCACTATGCTAACTGACCACAAACCATTTTCATTCAATTCTAAATGAAAAAAGTTTTTTTAACTTATAGCCATATAAGAATATTCTCTTCTTTCTCTCTCTCTGCTCATCTCTTTCTCATAACTTGTTCCTAATTACTTGATTTTAACTTTTGCCTTATACACAGAAGGATTATATGAAAACAGATAGATACAGATATATTACTAGTATAAAAATAATACATCTCTTGTGCTTGTGGCTATTTACCTACATTACATAACAGATAGTTAAGACACATAACTTGACTTGTATACATCATCAAAGTAGACGTATATATGAAAGAGAATTAGAATTTTC
Organism: Oncopodura yosiiana; assembly: GCA_009869805.1. Taxonomy (NCBI): domain Eukaryota; kingdom Metazoa; phylum Arthropoda; class Collembola; order Entomobryomorpha; family Oncopoduridae; genus Oncopodura; species Oncopodura yosiiana. The sequence continues at coordinate 405 of VCNE01014761.1, read as the reverse complement.
TTCTTGTGATTTCTTTCCGTAAAACTAAAATTACATACTGACCAACAGAAAACAGGCTAGAGAGTATAATAATAATTCCTTTGCATATATTAGCTAGAAGAGAGAAATCCTTACTTAGTGACTAACTATTCTTAGTATGTCAAAAGATGATGTTGATGATAATAATATATATGTGTATTCAATCTGTAAGTTGTTTTCCTTCACTGTTACTTCTTTTTTTATCCTGTGGGTGGCTTCCCTCTGGCACTTGAGATAAGACCAGATCCTGTTATTCCTGATTTTGATTATAATTGACTGACGGATATTACAGTTCAACAGTTTATTTATTACGACTGTTGTGTAATTACTATTAAAACCAACTAATCACTAATTGGCATTGGATATCTTGCACCACTCTGTTGCTCA
>VCNE01014754.1:0-15120 GCA_009869805.1 Oncopodura yosiiana | reverse complement strand
AAAGATTAGTCCTAAAATCATTATTACAAAAAATGAATCTGTCTGTTTCAGTGTATATTTTTCAAAAAAAAATAATAAAAATAATTCTGAATAGAATTTTTTTATTTCCATGGATATTAGTGGCGTCACACACACAGACACATTCATTTTTGTAAGGAATTATCTGGATAGCATATATATATACGACAAAACACTCATTTTCTTTTGACGTATTATAAACTGACTTGTCTTGTCTTTTCAGTTTCAGAGGAGTGACTAAGATGCATATATACGCTTTCTTTTCTCTCGTCTTTATATTTTTCCTTCCATTATTATTATGACGATTACTATCTTGTTGCATACTGTGTCAGTCAACTCTCACACTTTTGTGTATATCACCTTCTAAAGTGCACAATGCTCTTTCTTTCTTGCAAAAATGGAGCACAAATATCGCTTATCTTATAGTAGCGAAAAGCCTTTTAGCTCGTCTCATACAATGCTGCTCATATGATGCATTATTAAAGTTCATATACTTAAAAAACTTTTGTATATACATGCTTAAAAAGAGCAAAGTGAGAGTAACAATACACCATGTGTTACAAGATAAGACTTTCCGTTAGCATCACACAGTGAAAGTTGTGTTGTATACTCTATAGTACTCTATATAATGCAAGGATTCAAATCAATCATCAAAAATGTCAGAATTTGTACGAAAAGATTGGTGGTCTGAATATACAATTTTATGTTATATGTATATGTTGCTTCAAGCCATTACAATACGGAAGAAAGGTTTACTTTAGCTTTTTCTTGAGAGAGTACCGTGTGTGCGTGAACTGAACTCTTGAGAAAACTTTTTCATCATTCCCTGCGTGTTTTCAAATTCAAAGAAAAAAGTTGCTACTTGCCATTTCCATTATGTTGCGTAAAGTATATACATATTATGTGTATAGTAGTAGAAGAGTAGCATCATATCACATCACATGAAACCTTTAACAGTCCACAGGGACTAAAAGAGAAAAGATTCTTCTTGTAAAAATCTTTTTTTATTATCTTACAAGTAGAATATAAATGTCAGAATGAATTTATAAGTTTTTCCTGTAAACATACTCTCAAAATAGAAATCTGAAATTAGAAAGTTATACATTGGTGTTGGTTAACACTACTTGATGTTGATCAAAATGTAAAATAACTTTCATTTCACTGCCACATACACAGAGAGAATGAAACCCATACCCTTTGGATTATTACTCTACGTTTATTGTCGTAATATTTTGTAATATAATCTTTTCATAATAATTTCAGGTAGTGAAGAGACTTTGGATGTTGGAAGTGAAATGGTGATACAATCAGAGAATAGCAGTAGCAGCGATGGTGACATGTCCAATAGTTCTACAGGTCAACTTCGTCACACTTCCTCTTCATCATCATCATCTCGTCATCATCGTAGAGGACTGGACAAAACACCAATTTCATACACATACGATGAACTTATAGTATCTGATGGAAGATCAAAGAGAAGAAATGGAATGAGATACTCAACGGTCACCACTCATCACTCGACTCGCACTCAACGTCGCAATAATCACAATAGTCGTAGAGGAAGTGATGGAAGTCATAGTGGTGGTAGTAGTAGTAGTAGTAGTAGTAATAGCAATAGTAGGCAACAACAATCCTCCTCTTCAATCTCAACTTCTTCTTTATATGCCCACTCACGTAGTAGCTTAGCATCAAGGGAAATGCAACGAAGAGTTTCAAGCCGACTCAGGCAACAACAACAACATAGGAGAACGACGTCTAAACAAACGACAGCTCATAAACTACGAGTAAAAGTCTCACAGGATGATTTGTATGAGAGAGATGATGAAGACGATGACGAGAATGATGAGGAAGAGATAGAGGAGGATAAAAACAACTATAATAATGATGATGATGATGAAACAGGGAATGATTTCGTGGTATCAGACATGGATGACGAAGAAGAAGAAGACGATGATGGTGAAATAAAGGAATCAAGAGTAAATGGTAGCTCATCTAAAACGAGATATCAATGTAATATCTGTAATCGACACTATGCCACAAGTTCTAATCTATCAAGGTATATAGCTATCTAATATATTAAATACTTTATGGTGTAGACTAAATTGGCTAATGAGTTGTTTTTGTAACAGACATAAGCAAACTCATAGAAGCCTTGACTCTCAAAATGCCAAACGATGTCCAACATGTGGGAAAGCTTATGTGAGCATGCCCGTAAGTACATATAAAATAAAATCAAATTTATACTGTATTTACATTTTGTGATTTTAATTTTGTTTTCTTAGGCACTGAGTATGCATATTTTGACACATAATCTAAGCCATAAATGTGAAGTATGCAATAAGAGTTTTTCAAGACCATGGCTACTTCAAGGACACATGAGATCTCATACTGGAGAAAAGCCTTATGGCTGTGCACACTGTGGTAAAGCATTTGCAGATAGATCAAATCTTCGTGCTCACATGCAAACTCATTCAGCAGCAAAAAATTACACATGCAAACGATGTAATAAATCGTTTGCTCTCAAGTCATATTTAAATAAACATTATGACTCTTCTTGCTTTAAGGACTCTGGTCCTCATGACACTTGTTCCAATTTTTCTTCTTCTTCATCATCATCATCATCATCTGGCGATGCTACTGTTGCTGCTACGTTCGTAGAATAAAAAGAATCCACATACTATATATATAAGCAACAACAACACTACATGCATTCCATAAAAAAATAAGTTAAAGCACGAGTATATCTCTAAGAGGCAAAAATTTATGATTACATCGAGTATATAATGTATACATAGAGAAAAGTATAAAATGCAGAGTGAGTAGTAAGTCGAGTCAAAACAATAATTCTTGTAGTAATTTCCTTCACCGTGACTAACATCCAACATAACATTCTAAACTTTCTCTTCACGAAATAAACCGTCAAGTTATATTCTTTACATTCTGTACCTATCTTACATGTATTTTACATTTTCATGCATTATACTTTCTTTTACATATACTACATGGTATGATGTCATCCATGTAATATATTAAGAGACGACTGACACAAAATAAGTTTTAACTGACTTTTACTTTCTCTCCTTTCGCTTTTTTGCATTTTTTGTGCTCTTCTGTGCCAAAAAGACTTTAAGGTCTTTTCTAGTTACCGTCGTCGTTTTCATAGCAGATATATCAAATGAGACTAACAGAGTTGTTGTTGAGTTGTATGCATAACCTGCCGGAATAAAGTTTTACAGTCAAAAGGGTTGGGCTGAGAGAAAACTGTCGAGTTGTGTTATAGTAATAAATAACAAACACCATCTGGTTAGACGCTCTTCTTTTTTTGATACGTACCCAAGAGAAAGGGTTTGTAGAGACAAGAGTGGTGCCTATGTATTATTATGTGTGTATCCATTTCGAGAGTAATGTTAGTATTCTACTCGGATCTTCTTCTTATTCTTCTTCTTTTGCCTATCTCATATCTCTTTTCCATTTTGTAAGTTGTAAAAAAACTAAGAGAAGAGAGAAAATCAAATACTTTTGGTGAACATACTTAAAACAGCTACTCTAGTAAAACTCATCTGTCGTCTTTTTTCCTTCTGTCTACTGCACGTTTTTTGAAATATTCTTTCTATATACTAAAATATTTTGTACAATTTAACCCATAAGTAGAGAATATGAGAAACTTTGGTAATATATACCATGATGAAATTGTAAAAGCCAACTATGAAGTATAAAGGTAAACCATGAATTTACTTTTTTTATTTAGTCTTATGTCATACAGCTTCTCATAGCAATAGTTACTACTTATAGTATTTTCAATTCACTTTAATAGAAATGAGTTTTCACCTGCTTGACCTTTTGACTTTATAAATACAACAACAACTCTGGTATAATTATAGAATATTTTTGTTTTTGTTTTGCTTTCAAGTGCTGTCGTTGTTCGCATCAACTTTGTCCGTAAAATGTTTGTACCTTGACGTAAATAAACCTTTAGCTACATTAAAATCAAATTACAAAAGCTGTATAAAATATTTAGCCAATTTAATATGTAGGAGCCAAGTATATATGACATAATAATAATAGTAGAAGAAGATATGATATAGGTATGTATGTTTGACTATCTGAAAAATTTGTATATAGCAAAACTTGTGTTTCGTTTTCAGTTTTTTCAGAATTTAAAGCACATTTATTGCATGAAGAATTTTAAAAGAGTGAGAAAATTAAGAATGAGTGAATGCACCTGTGTACTATATAGTTATGTAAATGTAAATAAATGCTCTCTATAAGTGCTACATTTAATAGGACTAAGCTCATGTCGTCTCGTAGCGTGAATTTTTTGTAACCAAAACATGGGACTCCTATCTGACACTCTGCTCAATCAATGTATAATCTTATCTCATCACCTCGCTCATTCACTATAAGAAAAAGCTGACAAGAAAGGGTTACAACTTGTAAGAAGAGAATATGTATAGGAAAAGGAATTATTTGAGTCTTACTCCAAAGCCAAAAGGAAATATTGCGATTGTAATTTTTTGCAGGGCGCAACTGAGACTTTTCGCAATATAAAAGAAGAATGTGTATGAGGCTAGCAATATAGAATGTATGATGAGGTGGTAGACACACTTGTAGCAAATAATAGTCAGAAGTTAGTATCTGTATCTCTTGTAACCTTTTACATGAGACTAAAATAAATACTGTGTCTGTCTTTCACTTTGATATAATCATCAATTCCAAATTACAAAAAAATTTTAAATCAAAAACTACTTTCATGGAAAACGTTCTCAACAGATACAGATGCTTACTGTCTTTAGGTTTGTTGAAAAGCAGTGACTAAAATAAATTTTTAATCTACTTCTTCTTAATAATTAGAACATATTTATCACAAAAATTTATTTTCACTTGAAAAAGTATTTAAAAAATTTCTGTTCTAAAAAGTCAAATACTAAATCTAGTTGTGAATTGAATGAGTCATTGAGTGTTGATTATAACTGTTTGTAAAAATGAGATACTTTATGTAAATATGTCAAGTTGCTATACTGTGTATAAGGTAGCTTTAGAAATTATATTTGATTCCAAATATACAATTTAGAGTTAGTGATGCAGGTTAAATATGCATGAAACAACGAGTTAGGTTAGTAGGCGTACAAGTGTATATAAACAGAAACTGGACAAGATGCAACAATGCAACGCAGCACAAAAGTATTTATACAAATTATAATTATCATAATTTTTTGATCCGAAGTAATAGTAAAAAAAACGAGAAAGTCAAGGTAAAGGAAACGAACACAAGCAATACGATATACAACACGACAGAATATAGTTATAATTCACACATGAAGTAATAATTACGATAAAACGAAAACAAAAGAATTGCAATAACACAAAATTTAATACAATGAAACTAAATGAGTCAATACTGAAAAGGTAGCAACGAACAGCAACAGAATGAGTAATAATTTAATTACATCGAGAAAGTCAAAGAGAATAATAATCAGCAAATTTTAATATTAAATGTCATTGTTACATTTAGTTATTGTTATAGACGTGTTGTGTGTCTAAGTCAGTGTCAAAACTTTCGTTGTGTACGTTTATACCATTGTAAAAAAACTCAACTAATTATTGTGATTTCAATAATGCTTTATGGTTCAACGTCTTTAACTCTTCTGTCAAAATCAAAGTCTCAGAGTGCCCCACACTATAACTTTTTAATGTATGGGAACTCTACTGACTGCTGAGTGCAGTGCTTTTCTCGTGTCTTGATGGACGTAAATATTTTGTATTTTGCAAAAAAAACCAACATGCAAACTCTGCTCGTACATTTCTGGCAAGTTTCAACACTATATACATTATCAAAAAAAAATTGTTGTAAACCTCTTTGCTATAAAACATAACATTTAAAACAAATCTAAAATATATATATATATGTATATACATATAAACGACTTAGGGAAAGATCTAAAATATGTAGAAATATAAATAAGTAACAACTACTTGACTTTTCACATTCGGACAGCAATACTATGAAACTCTTTCATTAATTTAATAGTCAGAAAATGCGTACACATTAGATTATATTGTCCAAAAAACAACTGCAATACTTTCTCAAAAATTATGACACATTATCTATAAAAAAGTCTAATAAATTGTAATCCTAAATTTCACAACAAAACTTTTCTACTTAAAACTATAAACTGTATATACTCTTTCTCTGTCCAGAAAATATGCTATAAAATACCAACAAAAATCAAAGATCATCACTCTTCCTTCTTTTCTTAAATGTATTTACAAGAAAAACTAGAAATGAATTACAAAATCAAATTTTAGAACAAATACTAGTGAGGAAAAACTAAATTATAGGATATTGCATAAACTGTATTTTTCTGTGCTACACACTGTTGTATAATACCTCTCTATCTTCTACGCTAAAATCTTATTGTTAGTAGATATTAGTCAATATTAGTCATAAGGAACACATGACAAAAAACTCTACTAAATAAAAATAGAGATACATTATACATAATAACTGTACTATGTCTGAAACAATGTAAAACCGTGAGCAATATTCTATGTGCTTCTACTACTAGAAAAATAACTACAACTGATGAAAGATATAATGATGATAAGATTTTAAAAAATACCAATCACGAGTAATCAAACAAAATGTTAGTTGAATATCTCTACTTGATGATAGAATTTCTTAGGTAATTTTTTAACTGTTTTATATATATATATATAAACGTAATAACACTGGCACAAAAAATACAGGTAGAATATTAAGTAAATTTTTTTTAAAAAATCCATTGTAGAATTTTTATTTTATTTCTTATTACGAGATTTTAATTTTAAGTAGGATAGTAAATTCAATTTAGTTTCATCTTAGCCTTTGTACTGTACTAAACAGTAAACGTCGCGCATGCAATATAATGGCATTAATATTTTCAACAGTGCTTTGGACAGAGTGAAAACATAAGGTCCCGTACAAAAAAATATGAGACACTGAATAACATTCCTATATTATATATTTCTGCTACAATATATATATCTCTTTGTGCAATTAAAGTGTACTCTGCTATAATGTTGTTTGTTGTACATATAAAAAATTGTAAACTTTTTTAAATATATATATATATATCTCAACTCTAGTCATTTATTATTAGCTATGGGCTATAACTTACATTTATATACATACATAGAAACAATATATGTGTCTCGACTCAAAAACTATATACTACTGATACATACCTGTCTACTATATAGGTAAACTATGTTGTTTGTGATATTTGTGAAATTTAAAAAAAAAACTCTGGTCATAAATCATGTCAAGTTTATAAAATAGTCCTAATATACCTATATCTAAAATGTTCTTGTATGAAATATTATATATTAAATGCTATACTTATGAGGAGGAACGTCAATGTGATTTTAATTAGTCTCAATGCAATATCGGTGTACTTAATTACTAATAAGTGTTTATATGATGTGTGTAAAGTAAAGTTATTTAGTAGTGTTTGTCTCACATATATTTGTCGTGTATGTCTAAAATATACTACGATTGTTTTTGAAACTATGTGTAATGTCGTCAGGTTTAAGTAATAATATTTATGTCTATTTTCGCATTTCACCTTATTACTTTCCCTTATTTCTACTTATATGCCTTCGTCATTTTTAACTTATCTTGCTAAAATATATTTGTACTTAATGTTTAAACCCTGTTCAAGACTTGATACTTCTTCTTCCTCTACAATTATAAAAAATCTGTTGTAAAACTTTCAATCTCTTGTGTTCAATTCTCAAAGAAAACCTATATACAAATTCTTCCAGTTGAGTTGTGTGTGCATCTGTCTAAAACATTTTCGTATGTGCAGTTTTCGATTTACATTTTCTGTTTATTACATACGTGTGCTGTAACTTTGTATAGAAATTATTTTCTAGTGTCATTTGAAATGACACTGAAGCATAAAATTTCCCATTAAAATCTATTTTTCCCGATGAATTTCTTCTCCTTTTTCTTTGCAGTATGTCGCATTTAATATCTTCCTTTTAGCTGGATGTTCATCGTCATCATCAGAGAATGATATATAGTATAGAATTATGGAAAGTGCAGCATTGCATAAAAAATAAATAGGTGAAAATTTAGAGAAATGTTCTTGTATGCTGATACAAAATTGACAATTTAACTTGACAAGTAGCTAATTACTCATTTATCAACAAAACGTGTATAAAATAAATTGTAGTTATAACCTTTTGTAGACCTTATGGTATATATTCTCAACCTACCCCATCACTATGATCTTCTATGCATTCTACTAAAAGCTATAACTCTATGTAACATATACTTACATACATACATGTGTAAATCAATGTGTTATTAGAATTCTACATTATTATAGTATTCTCGACTATTACTTTACAAGTAGTGTTGAATATTTTCCCGTGTATGATACTCTAAATTAATTTGTTATTGGATATATGCAAAAGGATAAATACTAAATAGTGACACTAACATATATTATATAAAAACACACTCTAATAATCTGATCTCATTGTACCTTCCATTATATAAAAACTGACTTTAGAAATGTGTTTTAAATGCCACTTTTTGCTGTTTGTTATTGTAAAAATATGATATGATTATAATACTACACATTTCTCGGATTTTACGTAAATACATCAATAAAAGTCTGACGTGTTTGTTCTGATGTGTCTAATAACTTATTGAGAGTACTAAAATGCATTATTTTTCAATTGACTATATAGAAAAAACATGACAGTGCAAAAGAAATATTAGAAATTACATTTTATATCCTGTCAAGTAAAATCTAAGATCTTCAGTATTACAAGTGAGCATGAGTGCGTCTTATTTCAAGTGAAAAATTTCGTGAAGAGAAAGTCATTGAGTGCATTCTGTCGTTTTAGTCAAAGTTCTACTGGTCACTTTCACTACAAAATATTCTCTATCTAAATTTGCAGACTGTTCACGTTTTTTGACTTTCACTACTATGCAACATGATTATTCCACTATATAGTAAAAATATATAGTACTTTCTAAAATATAAATATTAGAAACGAAAAAGTCAAAAAGAAACTTTTTCTACTAGATATTTCATATTACTCATAGGAGCTTAGAAGCAAGGTCTCCGTTTTTCCACAGACTTGAATGCTAAATCACTTGTCATAAATTTCAGCATATTTTATAGTTATAGTAGTAGTAGTAGAAGTCATGTCTCAATGGCTTGAAATAAATGGGACGAATTACTCTGCAAAGCTACTCTCTCTCAGTTCTCAGGTAGTATCTTCCTATTCGTATGTACATTTCCTAACATCTTGTAGGAAAGTAGCAAACTTGAGCAAAACTATTTCATATTTTGGAAGCAGGCAATAGAGAATTTTGCGTAATTTTTTTTTATTAAAGTACATATAAAGCAAGATATATATTCACGAATATAACTTGAATTTTTGTTACAAACAAAGTTAATGTTTGATGTTATTCACAAATTAAGCAATATAGACGCGTCAATTTAATAATTTTTTACTACCACACTAGGGCATATTGACAACAACATAAATACTAGCAATAAAACAGCAACTAGTAAAACAAGTCTCATTTTCTATCTCAGTCAAGGTTAGAACTATTAAATCCACACAGCAGGAGAAATCTCATTAATTTTTATTATGATAGAAAGAAAATCAAAATCCAGAAATTGTTGATTACTATAGCTCATAATATATAAAGAGCAAGCAAAATGATTGTAATAAAATATTTTTTGCTATAGACTCCTTTTTTATGGACAGTTGTTATTGAATAAAATGATACTAGTAAGCTTGGAAAGAAAGAGATAGAGTCATGCGACATATATTTGATGTGATCAAATTCGATTTGTTTTTATATATCACAATATGAAACCAGGTTTGAAAAAGCAGAGTCCTAGAGATTAGGAATTGAAATGAAATCAGATAGTACAATGCAACAACATAACAAAAGTTTCTTTATTCTCAAGCTCAGCTTCTTTTTTGTAAGTAACAAAAAATAAGAAAATTGATGAAATTTTCTATACTTATTCGTTCTAAGTATATACGTATATGATATGTAAAGAAAGTTATTTTATCTACTTCCAAATGAAAATAGGGGTAGACTTTGTAGGTAGGTTGTAGCAAAAAGCTTTTGAAATCATTACTACTACATTCTAACAACTGCGAAACTACGATAGAAAAATAATATATATAATGGTTGAGATTATTACACATTTGCGTGTACAAAGAATTGTGAGGATATCGATCAAACACTACCTTCACCTTCTTCCTTTTGTTGTATGGAGACCATTGTGTGTGCTAAGAATAAAATTTTGGAGTGAATTACAATTTTTCAGTTTTTTATTATTTTTACTCAGATTTGTGCATGCCAACTTTTCCTTAGTGGACTTTGAGGTGCTGGTCAATTTTCAAGGAGACTCTTTAATATATCTTTTTCTCTTTAATTGCCTTTCTCCAGAAACTTGTTGCATTTTTTAATTTTGACTTCAAACTACTCTGCCTTGTATAACAGCTATAATCAAAATTACCTGCTATATATGGTCATTATAAAATATTGACTCAGTCAGTACTACTTCGTTCGCTTATTATACCTTATATGTACATAGGGCTTTTCATTACACAGCTTTTCTAACACAATGTGAAACTTCCTTCCTGTCGTACACTCTTGACGAGCCAACTAATATACTACATATAATAGTAAACATGCTAGAAAGAGAAATCGATATAGCATTTTATTGGTAAACGGCTATTATTATTACGCGATAACTAAAATAAAGAAAGTGTTATTTTTGATCAAACAAAATACTTAGCAACTTGATCTCATCAATAATCACCTCATCATCTTTTTTATTCTTCCTCCTACAGGTGATGAGCTATAATAAGATTGAATGAGAGATGAGTTTTATTTACAGTATAAAGTGAATAAGTGACTAGACTTTTCATACGCTTAAAACAAACACATATGGATTTGATAAAGTCTTTTGACTTGTATATACATTTTGTTGTAGTATGTATAGTATTTTAGGACAAAATGCATTTATGTTACGTCAATATGTTTGCAAATGGATTTGCTATTACTTTATCTCTATCTCTCTTCTTCTTTTTTATTTTTTTTCTACAATATTCTGTCTCTCTCACTCTTGACTAAACTACAAGAATTGATGTTATATGTATAGCATATGTAATCGACTTGATAGTCTGATGCTGTAGCTAGCTGAGCTCTCTGATGCAACGAAATGGAAATTCTTACAAGAGCAAATAAGAAAGAATCAAGTTTCTCTCTTTTTTATATTCTTCTTTGACAACACTTTTGGAATTTGCAAGCAAAACTATCCAATAAGTCTTGCGTAAATACAACAAATGTGACAAGGCTTTTACATTCTGACAACTTTTGCTAGCTTCTTCTTTTCTCTACAAGAGATTTCAATAAAGCCAACTCAACCTTAGTAGAAACTATATATATATATGTACAAATCCGATTTCTTTATATGTAGTAGCTCAACTCTAAAGAAAAACTTTCTTTTTGTCTTGCTCCCTTTTTATGTATTCAGCAAAGATCTGGATCAAAAGTCAAGTTTAAGCAAACGACTTTCTCATGCACAAGAGTAATTAACAAATAAAAAATAAAAAGTGTCATGAGTTATTTCAACACACTACTATTATAGTCCCTTGTCAAATACAAAACGCGTGACTTATTTCATCTGCATTTCCTCATCAAGGGAGACTATATGTATGTAAAAACATATCTTAAACTAAAACTATGTGATTAATAAACTCTCTCACCCTCATTTGTTGAAGCGTAGAGAAGCAAGTAAAGTCTTTGCCATTATTATTATTACTACCACCATGCGTCTTTATGTTGCAAGAATTGGTACTCTATATTAATTTTTTACAAGTTGAATTACTTTCTTTTACATTCCTTTTATAAATTAGTGCTTCTAAACATTCATTACTCTAAAAATGAAACTCAAATCAAATATTTCGTACGTTTCACACAAATTATGATGCATTATGTATACAAATATGTTATGAAGAATTTCTCCATCAATGCTGCATGTAACAAGTCAATTTAGGTAAGGATATATTTATGTGAAATATACATATATGTAATAAAAAACTGAACTAACAACATATGACACAGTTATACTTAAAATTTTTAATTCAGTCTCCCATTGCTGTGCATTTTATTCAACTTCAAACATTATCTTGAAACCAACTGCTGTTACTTTAGTAGATTTTTAACTTTTGAAGAGAGAGAGAGAGAGAGTTGAGAACTTGTGGCTTTCATTGTATTGCGTTGTATTATTTTATTCTGTTAATAAATAAAACTTGAAGAAGTCTTCTGAAGAACTTATTGAAGTTTAAGTAAAGTAACTTTTACTTTCTCCAAAAGAGAAATTTATTTTGAAGCTTTGATATGAAAAGACCTCATTTAATCTTATGTAACTATAATAAAAAGAGTCTATAAGTAAATATAAAACTCAATAGGTCTCTATCTATTGCTTTATACTATATTTGCTTTTCAATTCAAATATTATTGACAACAACATACTGTTGTTAAAGATGAAGTAATTCTTGAATTCAACTCTCAACGAAAATTTACTATTTACATTTACTTTCTTCAGAATTTCACACTTTTTCCGATGTATATATACACCGTGTGTTGTTTTTTATTTTACCATAACTCGAAACTCATTCACATATATGTAATTTATTTCTCACTACGTACTTCTTCATTTACGCAGCACAGCAGGGTAACAACGATGAAAATTTTGTAGCTTGTATTGCTTCCATATTATGGATAACATACTTTCACTGTATATGATTAGTAATGAAATTTTATGACTAAAGTCACTAGTGCCATTCTACCATAAAGAAAATAACCATTAAAGTAATTTTCTCATACTGTAGTTTCACACACATCACAGACTATCAACATTCAAGCTGAATATAACATTGAGAGTAAAGTGCCAAATATTCAAAATCTCTTGTAGCACGCTAATATTCTAATATATAGATCGTTAGGGAAAGAGAAGAATGTTTTCACTTTTTCATGACATAATAATGAAATGACATATATATATTGAGTATATATTGATAATAGATTTATTAGTTCTCTGCGAGCCAGCAGCCCATAGAACATATAAAGAAATGCATATACATCCAAAACATAATTTACATACAGACATTATATAAATTATCAATATATATAATTCTGGTTAAATTTTCTATAACTTGACTATACAAAGCTTTTAATACCACTATATTATTAGTATCTATTAATTTATATAGATCTAGCATATTATTTGGTGTATTACTTAAACATTTTAATAGCTTATTACTATTGTGCAAAGGGCATCTAAACAAGAAATGAAAGAAATCATAACTGTCGTGCATATTACAATAACTACAACTTAGATTATTATCAAATAAAAATGTTTTCTGCTTATAATATAAAGTATTACAATTTACCCTTAACTGATTAATAATCTTTTCAAAAGAGTAACCTAAGCCTAACTCAAAGTGACGTGATCTTTGTAATTTCACCACATTGAAATTATTTTTGTAGTATACATACTCTGCTCTGTTACCCAAATCTTCATAATCTTCATGAGTTGACTTGACACAAATATTATCAATATATTCTTTAAATTTAGAGCTAATTATTTTAGGATCTTGTTGTTCCCATTCATTTTTACCCCCAATTTCTTGAAACACCTTAAAAATTTGAGTAACCCAATTATAACTGCCTTCTTCTCTTTTATATGTAGAAAATAACTTATCATAACATTTTTTAGCGTATCTTCTATTGTCCATTTCCAATAATTTTAATACAAATCTTAACAATCTAGTGTACACATGTACCTTTAATTTTGTTACCCCTGTCTCTAATCTTAACACACACCCAGGCACAGTTGGTTTGACTCCTAAAATTGACCTAAGACATTTATTCTGAATTATTTCTATCTCATCTAAATATAGTAACCCCCATATTTGACTAGCATAAAGAGAAGTTGCATTGACCATTGTATTGTATAATTTTAATTTGGCATCTAAATCTATAACATGTCCCCTATATAAAATGGTTTTGACATTATTCCAAGCAGAACTTCCCTTCTGTTTAAAGTATTTTACGGCTTTGCCAAATTTAAGTGAAGAAGAAAAAGGAACTCCTAGATAGACATATTCATTAACTATCTCTATGTTTTCACCACCATGATAAAAACTCTTGACATTTTTTACATGACCACCTTTACGAAAAATAACAACTTTAGTTTTTGAAACGTTGATATTTAATCCTAGACTAACAAAATATTTCTCTAGTGCTCTTAATTTTAGTCTTAAATTGCCTTCGTTAGTTCCTAATACCACCATGTCATCTGCAAAGGCCAGAAGATTTATCATTGTTTTACTATCGACTTCAATTCCTAAAGCATAACTTTCTTTTATTACATTTTCCACCTTCCTTATGTAAAGACTGAAGAGCAATGGACTTAAAACTTCACCTTGTAAAAGACCTTCTGTCAACTCAATATCTTCACTAGAATCATTATCTAGTCTAATCTTCATTTTAGAGTTATTATAAATTTTTGCTAAAATTCTAATTATTTTCCCATTGACTCCGGCTTCGAATAAATTTGGCCATAGCTTTTCATGAGGAACTGAAGGAAATGCTCTACGGAAATCAATGAATAAGGCAAAGATTCTTGATTGTTTTTTGAGACCAATTTGGATAGCTGCCTTCAATGTGAAAATCTGTTCTTCGCAGCTTCTGTTCTTCCTAAAACCAGCTTGACATTCTGGTAAGATATTCTCATTTTCAGCCCATTTCGATAATCTGTTATTTAATATTTGGGTAAAAATCTTCAGACTGGTGTTGAGTAAAGCGATTGGTCGATAATTGTTAGGATCATTAGTGTGCCCCTTTTTAAATATCATTATAGTTTCTGATGAAAACCATTCTTCTGGTGGTGTTTCATTTCTCATCACATCATTAAAAATTTCCAATAATTTAATTTTCATAGTCTCACTCATATTCTTATAGAACTCGTTACTTATACCATCAGGCCCAGGTGCCTTGTTGTTAGA